>WAAB01021642.1:0-13713 GCA_013389865.1 Piaya cayana | reverse complement strand
TCATTAGGCACTGGAATATGCTGCCCAGGGAGGTGGTTGATTCGCCTTCCCTGGAGGTGTTTAAGTTACGGGTGGACGGGGTCCTGAGGGACATGGTTTAGTGTTTGATAGGAATGGTTGGACTCGATGATCCAGTGGGTCTCTTCCAACCCGGTCATTCTGTGATTCTGTGATTCTGTGATCACAGTGGGAAAAGCTGGAGAAGCTACTGAGCAGGATGGGTGTTAACTCCAGTGACCTTAAACACCCGTCAGCACGTTGAGCTGTGGACTGTGGCAGTTGATACGTGGACATGTCGTCTTCTACCATCTTGGTGCGGGTATTAGCCCTCAGCAGAGGGGTAGAAATTACAACCTCTTAAATCAACCCAGTGTGAGTAATTGGAGGCTGTGAGTTAGAGCTGCTATACTTTGCTCTATGGGGTGTATAATTAACTAATGTTAGTTGAGCTGCTTGATAAAAACACAGGTGCTTTCAAGAAGCCCAGCAGAATCCATTTCTCTATTTTCCCCCCAAACTGGTAAGCGGAGGCCATATTTTACAGCGGTGCCCACCACTCTGAATTCAGGCTCCCCCTCCAGTGCAGAAGTGATTAAAAACAGGAAAAAAAAGAATTAAAAAAAAAAATGAAAACCCACCACATCAAGCGATGATATAGTGGTGATCTTACACCTGCATATTTGTATTCTTTTATCTATTTTAGCTCTTAAGCCAGTTGTAAAATTTTCAGTCCACCTTTAGGAAACAGAGCATGTAAATTCCCCTGGTTACTGGGACAAAATAAATGCACAAGAGGTATAAGCAAGGGAGTGACAACTTGCAGATGTTTGCTGTTGTTTCTGGATGGATTGTTTTCCACTTCCACTGTGCTGGTGGCAGGAGGACACTGTGGGGCTGGTGCCTTTTCCCAGATCTGGAGCAGCCACAGAGCTCTGTCCTCTGCTTGATGGAAGGCAGCAAAGTGCTCACTGAACCTGGAAGCCCTGTGTGGTGCCTCCACACTCCTCGGGCATGTAGCTAAGTTTGGGGTAACTGTTTGGGGGAGTACGGATGCTGGCAGGGAGAAAGAGGAGGCTGATCTCCTGTTGTGAGCACACTGATGCTCGTGTTTTCCAGCCTTAATGGTGTGGAGAAGCTCAGTAGCTACAGGTTGAAATGCACTGCTTGCACATATGCTCCATCTCTGCAACAATTGCTATAAAGCAAACCAAGAATATTGCAGGAGTGATTAGAAGTTTAGCATGAGGGCATGACACAGTGCTGTTCACACAGTGAACATAACTGTTCAGGTGAGGAAACACATCTCTGTAGTCCAGTGTGTGGCTGTTGCTTCTTATGCTTATTCTTGTGGTAGGTGTCATCCAGACATAGGTACCTCTTGCAGCCCACCGGCTGTGACTCGTCTCTCCAAAAGTGTTTTTCCCCGTAATGACTGAAAAGACACTTTCTAATTTCCTATCTATTCTATTCTTGATCTATTTATCATCCTAATAGGGGTCTGCCAATCAACATTGACTACAAGTCAGGGTTGCTAATTATGGTGGTTAAGTTACGATGTTTCTGCAGTTAGATTTTTGCAACTATCTTTCTACATAATGGTTGTTAAAACTTGGCTACATGCTTAGTAAAGAGAGTTCTTGTCACTAACAATAGTGATAATAAGTTTCTACCAGCCAGGACTCCCTCTTTTCATTAAAGATTTTACCTACAAACCCATTCAAGACGGGCAAAGTTGGTTTTAAAATTCTCCCCGTCAGGGAGTATCCATCAGGTCTGTAAATCTGAAAACGGGGATTGAGTACAAATGAATATAAGTTATATGTATATAATATATATAAATATATTTCACTTATATATAAGTGAAAATAAGTTGATTTCTATTGCATGAACTACAGGGCTTAAAAGAAGCAGCAGAAGTAGTGGAGGAAAAGATTACTGTGTGATACGAGGTGTGATAGTAATACAGGCTAGGTCTGCTATAAAGAGTTTTGCCAGCATAGCTACGTTGGTCAAGGATACGATGAAGTGTGGGATCTATTTATTTTTTTTACACTGCTGTAGCTGTTCAGGCAAAATCCCCTGTGATTCCGTAGATGCAATTATGCCAGTAAAACTGCGCTTTTGATGATATGGTTGAATTTGCTCACTGGAGGGCAAGATGTTGTGAAGCCATGCTGGCAAAAGCTTGCTTTCACCAGTTTAAATTGTGTGTGCTCCAAGGGCATGGTTTGACAAGCTTTTCTTTCGGTGCCTGTGCCAGCTTCAGCAGTTGCTCCCCCATGCAGACTGTTTTTTGGGATACGTTTTTGCATGCAGGATGACACAGCTTCATACTGAAGGCAGCTGAAGGGAATGGCCCCACTGTGGCTCTGCTGCATTTGCCTTTACCCTGGTGCTAGTGTTTCTGACCCCAGTCAGCTAACTCGGAAACCTGTAGTGGCAGATAACTTGGCAGAGGAGGACTTCTTATTTTCTTCTTCAAAGAGGACAGGCAGAGAGAGCTGGGGTTGTTTAGCCTGGAGAAGGCTCTTGGTTAACCTTACAGCAGCCTTCCAGTACAGAAAGGGGCTACAGGAAAGCTGGAGAGGGGCTCTTTATCAGGGAGTCCAGAGAGAGAATGAAGGGGAACGGTTTTCAGCTGGAAAAGGTGAGATTCAAATTAGATACTAGGAGGAAATATTTTCCTGTGAGGGTGGTGAGGCATGGGCACAGGTTTTCCACAGAAGTCTTGGATTCCCCATCCCTGGAGGTGTTGAAGACCAGGTTGGATGGGGCTTTGAATAACCTGATCCAGTGGGATGTGTCCCTGCCTATGGCAGGGGGCTTGGAAATGGGTGATCTTTATGGTCCATTCCAAAGGCTGTGGCTGGGGTCAGTCTCACTGTCTGGTTCACCTTGCACATTGGCGGCTAGCTGTGCTGCCAAGATGCAGGTGAGGGCAGGGTGCAGGGACAAGGAGCCGGGATAGGCTGACCTGGCACAGCTGCCTGGAGAAATACGAGATGAATTATGGTTTTAGAGTACTTAGCTCACTGGCAGAGCACTGCTGGAGCAGGTCTATACTGGGAATGTCTCACACCACAGTCTAGGAATGCTGGATTAGCCTTAACAGTCTTCATAGCACAGATGGAGCTTGTGCAGTCGGAGCTGCATTTTTGTGGTTTCACACAGCCCATCTCGGAGTGAGACAGTGCACAAAAGCGTGTCTTTGCAGGTGGAAGGATTTCTACCAGATCAGCTGTAGGAAGAGTTGTTTGTGGATATTTTCTTTGCGGATATTTGAGCCTTTTGTGGGGCCCCGTAGCATGGGAGTCTGTTACGTAAATAGAAAGACAAGACTTTGCATTGAGGTCTATATTACAGTGTAAAGGCCTAAGACTGATTGAAATCAACAGCTTCCTCTTAAATCCCTGGCCCTAAAGCAAAAAAAAAAAAAAAAAAAGGATTCTTTTATTCATACTAAAGAAGGAGAAGGTGAAGTCCAAAAGCTAATTAGAGCAACATCAAGAATTGTTGACATCCTTGAGCAGCAGATCTTGAGTTGGGGGCATCGCAGCTGTATGTAGTATGAGCTATTCCCTTTAAACATTACAATTTTGTGATTAATTTTTCCCCCTGGGGTTCTAATTGTTTTTCAATTCAGTCTGTTAGTGTAGGTAGGAGAAAGTGTAGCTCTTCTCTCTTTTGATAGCCTCCAGTAGTTTAATACCTGCTTCTATTAAATGCAAAGAGGAATCCTTCACTGCACGTCCTGCCTGATGCTGTCTTAAAAGAGTCAGACAAAATGCTGCCCTCAGGGAAAATGAGTTGCAAAGCTTCCTGTTTTTTGTTGGAGCCAGGATTCACCCAAATTATTCCCACTTCCCATATTTGCAAACCAAAAAATGTGCTTCAACCAAAAGTAGAACTGTCAGGCAAGTGCTGGGCTTCAGCGTAGATGATCTGGTGCATCTAACTTGGATTGTTTGAAAGAAATACTGCTGCTCACTGCCCTCCACCAAACCTATCTGCTGGAAGGCTGGCATGATGCTCCATGGAGCAGGAGCTGCATCTCAGTCTCTGGGCCTTTGTAGGTTAGGGGGGTATGGGAGTTCATCAGGTTAGATGTCAGGCTTTGATTATGCTTGAGGTTTACTTACATCCGGTGGAGATGCAGGGCAAGCAGCAGCGTGTGGTATTGTCCTAAACTGTTGTTCTTACCTCCAGCAAAGGCCATGGGCTGTGAGCAGCTTTTGTTTGAGGAGTCACAAGAGTGACTCGTATTTTAAGTAGCTCCCATAGTGAAAGCTGGAAGTTAGCAGAGATATACGTCCTCCTTGCTTTAAAGAGCTTTCGATGATTCAGCACACAGATGTAAGCACACCACACATTCATGCACATTTCTGCAGTTGTTGGGCATAATTGGACATGTTGGTATACTCTTTCTTGGTGAATAGAATTAATCCACCAGCACAATAGACCAGAATGTCTCCTGAGCCCTAGAGAAGCTATCACGTTAAAACAGGTTTATTCACTTAAAAAAAAATTACGTAAAAACTTACTTAAAGGGTTCATTAAAACCAGGATTTCTTTGTCCTTGTAAGACACTGAGGCTCACTAAGAAAAGCCTATTGAGTGTGGATTTATTTTTCAAGCATATGTTGTGCGTCTTGATTCTAAAACCTTTCTGAAAAAAAGCTCTTTTGTTTATGCAGGAACCATATTTCCTCCCATGCCAATGTATGTTCTTTAAAAATACTGGTGAAATGGCTATGGAGGCACAAAGATCCTCAATACATGTATTAATCTTGGAATGCAGTCTCATAACTACATCAGTTCTGGCTAAATGGCACTAGTTCACATCTTTCAGAAAGTGAACCTGAAGCAAAGCCACAGCAAGAGCATTGTAACCAGCTATGAGTGCCTGTGTTCACCTTTCAACCACTGGGCCAAACTTGTGTGTGAAGATTTGGCTGTTAAGTCTGGAGATGTGCCACAAAGATACTTCCAAGTGTCTTAATGCCAGGAAGCACCATAACGAGCCTTGAAAAAAGTCACCTGGTCAGATGTGATGGTAATCTCTTGCAAATTGTTGCAGTTGTAGATAAAGCTCCTTCTACAGGTCAAGAAAAGCAAAAATTTAGAGAAGAAGCAACTGGGTGGCAATCTACTGGGTTGCCATTACTGGCCATAACTGAGCTAGGTCTCAAGGTACCTGCCTGGTCTTTGAATGGTTGGTGTTGTAGAGGAGTGGCAGTAGCTCTTAGTGGGATTTCCTACTGTGTCGTCTACGAGAGTGGAGTGACCTTTGGTGTACCCTTCGGTGCACAAGCATGTGATTTAGAAGGTCAAAGAGTGCTATCCTCTCTAAAGTGGGAAAGCAAGGGGTATCTTTATGTCTTCTTAGCTGATCACCTTGCATGCTTCTTGCAAGGTCAGCTTTAACCTATGCCTAATTCCTCTGCAAAAGAAACAGATGTCAAGATTAATTCATTTATATCTTTACATCACAGCACAATGTATTTTGTTACTACTGTAATTTAGGTCCTGTAATATATTTGCTTGCTTTTTCCCTGTAGCTATTATTCAACTATGAATATCATTAATCTCCATCCCCTCAGAACAATTGGACTTTTGGGAGAGGGAGGAAATGAGAAGAAAGAAGATATTATGTTGTTCTGGGATAGTGACTGGGATTTTGACCATATTTAAGTATTACACATTAAGGCTCAAAGCTGTATCTCATCTACAGAAATAACTGCATTCAGCCTGGCCATGGCTGAGACTCATTATACCTTGTTATTTCTGAGACAGAGAGCAAGAGGAAGATTTAATTTTTAAACAGTGTGTTCCTATTATTTGTTTGAGGTCAGACACATAATTACTTTAACTGGCTGACTTGTGGGATGTTAGCTCCAGATGTGAGTTCAGGATCATGCCCCACTGCTGGCCAAATGAAGCAAATTACATGGTCATTCTCATGTCTTGTGACCTTTCTGTAAAGTGGGAGCTGTGGCCTTCCCTGCCTGGCAGAGGTGTGTGGAGGTGAGCTTCTTTAAGAGTAGAAGATTCTCACACATTGGGAGGGAAGTTTAGGGAGGAAGGCAGGAGATGGATCTCTCCACTTGAGATGGAATTGCCACTTCAATCCTTTGCTGTTGGACAATTTCTATCCTCCATGCTTTGTATGTGTAGATACAGCATCAGCAGAAACGTAAAGAACTGATTCTTTTTATTGATAGTCCATCTCGCTCAGCATTGAGGAGTAATGCAAGAAACACAGGTACTTGCTTTGTTTTCCATAGAAAAAGGTTTGTATTCCAGGTTCTGCCTATTTTCCTAATGCTTGAGAAGCCAATGTCGCCACGGAGGGTGCTGGTTTCTCGAGAAAGCCCCAAACATTAATGTTAATTTGTTTAAAACTTTTTTTTAATAATAACTTAATACTCCTGGAAACAGATGTTGCACAGCTATATTTCACCCCAGAGCAAAAGTTAGAGGCCAGGTTGTAAACACATGAAAAATAAGACTGAAATAACTTTAAGCTCAGTTATAAAAGAGCCACTGAAATTTGCCGTTATTTGTGCAGATATGTAATAGCAATTGCAGTCTGTAGACATAAGATGCAATACGCGTGTATTTCTCCTCTGGAAAAATGCTTTAAAAAAGATCCATCCCAAGCTTTGTTTTACTTTTCAGGTTGCTTTTCAAGTTCTTGGCTCACTGGTTTATTTTGGCTTCTGTATAGTTTTGCTCGTTGTATTCTGAATAGAAAATTTCAAAGTGCATGTTGAAGCATCCAGGTTTTCCTGGTTTCAAGTTGAGTTTGAGTTGAGAACAAGTGGTGGAATTTGGATCAAGTTCACATTCAGAGCATTGTCTGGAGAGCTTCAAAGCCATGTTTAGTTTGGCCCATGTCTAGATAGTAGTCTGTAATAACACTTGTTTTCGGCTTGTAGCTGTCATTTGGCTTGGAGACTCTAAACTGTGAAGCAGCTCATTCAGAATTTGAGTCAGGTTGTCTGAAAAGCTTTGACTTAATTATTTTTTTAATTAACAAGACATTTTCTAATTTCCTCCTTTTTCTGTTCTGTGTTTCACTTGGAATCATGGTTGTTCCAATTTTTTTAAACCATGCTTGTACAAAGGCAGTGCTCGATAGAGGGGAATATTTGCCATACTCACTGTAATCATAAAGTGAGGGTGGTTTGGGGTTTTAGATTGTGAGGGTGAATTCTATAGAAGCCTTTCCTGATGTCTCCTGATCTAGTCTGCTACAGCAGGGTCCAAACTCACTGGTTTGGTGGTCTGGATCCCAAGTTAGGTGCTCGTCCTGTGGGTTGTGCTGGGCTGTCCACGTGACAGAGACCAATGCAGGGTGTTACAGCAAGACCAGGGCAGCTTTGAGTGCATGTACAATGTTATTATTTCCTTGCATTTCTCAGTTTGTAATGACCCAGGTCAGACGATTTATACCGTTTGCTTATCAGCTGTTCTGAAATGCTCCAGCTGGTCACTGCTTGTCGTGCAGTGTCCTGTGTCCTCTCCACCTTGTCACTCATTTCAGCTTAATTCTGCTTCACAAGTGGCCTTTAAGGACATCACTGCATGCGGCTCTAAATTGAGGTTTAGTTCCCATTTGTTAACTGATAAAGGGTTCTCTAGCTCAGAAATTCATACCGCGTAATCATCTTAACTTACAACCATAAATACATACTCTTGAGACAATATATTCTTTGCATATTGATTAATGGCCAGGCTCTCTGTGTGTAGTCCCTACTTCTGTGCAGTGATTAGAAAATGTATGATTGACGTGGACATGGAAATCTCTGTTGTTTGCTGATGGGGATATATTAAAAAAAAAAAAATCCACCAAACCCCTACATTCACGTACCCGACTTTTTTACTGAATTGTTGTGTTACCGAATCCTCCGCATCCTGTGTAAATTTTCCTTGTGTTTTTAATGATATTGACTGTATCACTCGAACTTTCGGACCTAGTCCTGTTAACTGTTAAAACAGTTTAAAGTCAACTCATGAGGAAGTTCTCCAAATAACAATCCTCTAATAGTCCATCAAGAGCAATGCCTGTTTTATTCCACACTTAGCAGTCAAGCAGGGAAGCACCAATACCACACATACTTGAAATGAATGCCTTGTGTGCTATTTTATTACAAGAAAAACAAACCCCTAACTTTGCAAATGTCAGCATCTGAATTGGTCATACAGGTGTTTTCTGTATGTTAATGCTCTGTGGATTTGGTTTGACTTGCACGCCCCACTGGTGAGAGCAGGCAACACTTGCCTCTAGAATCCACACAGGGAAATAGAATGGAGGGAAAAATAATAAGTGTGAAAAGTGAAACCATTGTACTCTTCCTCCTCCTTGCTAATATCAGCTTTTTTCAGCTAAGTATAATGCTTGTGCTAGACTAGACTTTAAACCCCTCATTTAGCCATCATTTGTATTTCTGAAAACTATTATTTAACTATTGTATGGAAAGCTGACAGGATTATAATTTGAAGTAGAAATGGCTGTTGGTTCCTTGGCTTTATAATGACATGTTTATCTGCACTTCTAATGCTCTCATTGCCCAAGTCTGCACTTTTGGTTAATATGTTTGCCAGGGAACAATTGTTTTGCATCAAAATTGCACTAAACCAGCAGCATTGTGTGATTTGTATTCTCTATACACACCCCACCCCCAAACGTTTTGCTTAAATCTGTTTGTGTTCAGCATGAAATGTGCAGTAATGGTGGTGTGCTCGGCACATATTACAATGTAGCTTCAGCACCGTTAGGTCCTTACTGACACCGGTCTGTAGGTTAAGAACACTTCAATTGGTCTAATTTGCAACCTGATCAGAAACACTGACCTGGTTAGTCTTTAACAATGAATGTGCCTAATGATAACTTGTAGGCACCCTTAGCGAAGGACCTGATGTGTATAGAAGGAGTCGCTTCCAGCTCCGCGGCGTTAGAAGGTCTCAGGCTGCCTTATCTAGGCTATCGCCTTGTCCTGCGTTTTTCTGCAGCGTGATGCCTGTCACTTCTAATGATACCTATCCGGGAAGCTGCATTGATTGAAATGAAGATAAATAGAATTGATACAAACAGGAGTTTGATGACTCATTGATATAATTAGGCTGTCTGAATATCTTAAATGTAACTTAACACATTTTACTAATGTTAATTATATGGTCTTTTATATGGGAAACTTCAGTTAATTTTGTTCTACACAAAAGGAGAATACAGCCATTTATTAATTGTGAGATGGTTGTTGACTTTATAGAAGCTGTTTTCTAGAGGAGAGGAGGTACGTTTACTGAATTTCCTTTAAGCTGTCAAAAGCCTGAAATTGATAACAACTTAAAAGAATCTAAACTGTTAATAGTTTACATTTATAATTCATCTAATGTGATAGTTTGTAACATGAGAACCAAATACAGCATAATAAAACACGATATTTATTGCAAATAGAAACGTGCTGAATAATGAAACAATACTAATTGCAGTTTAAACACTTTTGATATGAGCTCTGTTTCTGAGAGGATGTTCCAAGTGTAAAAGATGAGATATTCTTTATAATAAGAATGCAAAACCCATTCAAAATATTTTCAGAAATACAGAGAGGCTACACATCCATGCCTCTCATTTCTTCCTTTTTCCCTTTTTTTTTCCCCCTCCCTGAAAATTCTGGGTTTTATCTTATGTCAGAATTGATCACAGCAGTCAGTTTAATTGGGAAATTCATTTAAAATAGTTTCTAATTGGCATCAGAGAGTTGAAAGTTCAGTACAAAGGTGAGATCTAAGCTTTCTAATTAGATTGAATGCAGTATGACTTAAAGAATAGTCTTGATAATTACAGAACTTAATGCAAAATTATATTTTAATGAAAAATGGTCATTTTTTTACAATGACAAGCACTGCAATTCTCATGCAGTCTTTCATCTTACTTTTTAGAGAGGAGATAAATTGTTTTGCACATCTGTGTATAAATTTAATGTTAAAGTCTGACATAGTTTTATTAAAATCTGAGATTATTATCATTTAAGCTTTTCTGGATGAAACTGGTGGGTCTGCAATTTGGATGCAAAACCTAGTTCCAGGCATTCTGAATTTTCTCATTTGGGTGTAATTTTCTCTTGCATAGATTTATGTTATGAACTCAAGTTTTTCCCCCCTCCCTTCCCATTCGTGTCCCCCCCTCCAAGTTGTTTGATGCGGCTGAAATTGAAAGCTGAAGTAGAAGGGGCCACTTAAGTAGTGAAGGGTTTTTCTTTGTAAATAATAGATCAAGAGCACCGTAGCTGTATCTAATGGAGCCGTATGCAGCCTCCGTTTCAAGGACAGCGCGGGGTTTAAAAAAACATAACCAGAGTTCATCCCCATCGCTAACCTGTGGTCAGTTTGGTTGCCGCTCTTGGCCAGTCACATGTTTTAATTAAACAGGCATGTTTTTTTATAAACCCCTGATAATATCAACACACAAATAGCTGGGATGATCGCTGGGATTTCTGGACTGAAATGACAAAGGAAAATAAAATAGAAGGGCTATTTTGTAAAATCTGTTTCTTCTTTGCAAGCCCAGGGGTTTACCTGAACATTGATAAACTTTTATAAGCAGCGAAGTTGAGGTGTGTGTTTGCAGAAGCTGAGCTAGTCCTTCTCTAGATTTCTTCTCCTTCGTATATTTTAATCTGATAAACATATTTCAAAGTCTGCGCCTGTTTGCTGCTTTAAGTTAAACTTGAATATATTTAAAAGGGAGGAAAGAAGCTTATGTCTGGCAATGGGAGTATTTCAGGTATTGGAAGAAATAATTTAATGTGCTTTGTTATTTTGGAGAAAATCTTCTGAGCTTAACAGATGTTATCCTTTTCTTGTTAGTCAAATTTATTAGCTTTATTCTTCCAACTGGATGCAATTTAAACATCAAAATTAATAATAGTGTCTTATTGGCAAAACTGAGACGATTCTTGTCAGAAGCATGGATTTTAGACAAAAAAACAAACTTGTGTCCCTGTCTGTGGTCCAGCAGACGTGGTTGAATATGGTCAGCAAGGCTCTGACAACCTTTCTCGGCCAAAACTCCCATTTGCAATTGATTACCAGGATCAGGCCCTAACTGAAAAATCTTATTCC
Organism: Piaya cayana; assembly: GCA_013389865.1. Lineage (NCBI taxonomy): Eukaryota > Metazoa > Chordata > Aves > Cuculiformes > Coccyzidae > Piaya > Piaya cayana. Next base: position 2,586 of record WAAB01021642.1, on the reverse strand, counting down.
TAGAAATTTCGATTGCAAAACAATATAAAAAAAGCTGTTGTAAGACAAATTCACTCCCTTCTGTGCTTAAAGCAGTCTGGAGCAGTGTCTGTTCCTTGAATTGTGCTGGTATATTTGCTCGTAAAATAATTGATCTTTCTTGTGCCACTCATTTATGTGCTTTATGAAATCTTGTAAAATCAGAATAATCAGCTTTTCTGGTGATTTTTGTAGAGTTTGCATTTGAAACCAAACACAAATAGTCAGAGAATATTTGCTAATTTTTACATAATTATCTTCTGAAGAATAATAGTTTGCCTAGAAAATGTTTTCTGTTTTCCTTGTGGTTGTTACACACACACTGATGCGTTCTGTGCTTCAATCTGTTTTGCTTGAATTTTAAACAATTGTAAATGCTTTCTGACTGATACTTTGTTCACTTAAACTAAAAATCATTTAAGTACAGGTTACAGCCATCTGTCGTAAATTATAGGAGATATAAACATATGCTGCACTTTGCCTTTGTTCTGACAGTAAAATGTCCAAAATGGAATTTGAGGAGGAAAAATATCCAAGCCGTGTTTACCATCAGTCATGAGAATATCGCAATTTATATTTTAATTTTCTGCTGTAAATTATTTTTACAAGTTTTTCAAGTGCCGCCTCCGTTTCATGTCCAGCATCCCCCCAAGTGCAGCCAAGCTGAGACACTCGTTCTATGCCGGGTTTGTTTCTATGCACTGGGAAGAAGGCGCTGCGAGAGAGACAGAGGCACCTCATCAAACCTCCCAGGAGTTCTCCTCCTGTTTTTCCTTCCCTCCATCTTCTCTTGTTTGTTGCCACCTAGCAACAAAAATTACAGAAACCCCTTCAACATAACCTTTCTTCCTTCCCCCTTTCACCTTCCAGCTACTTCCCAGAGAGATCAGATGAGGAAAAGCCAAAATCCCGGAGTATGATAAGCCCATTAAATTAGACGATTCCTACAATTTGTTTCCTTGACGGTTCTCAGCCTCCTTGCTTGTACTTTCTTAGCCAGTGCCAGGGAAATAAAAAAGGCGGCTTGACAGCTAATAGATACCCTGCCATCAATTGCCGAGACATTTTGTCTTTTGTGACATTGAGGAAAAGACAAGGAAGGGAATGGAAGCAACTAAAAGATGTCAAAAGATCAAAAAATCAATGGGCTGAAGGAATGTGATCTGTTTATCGGGGTGTAGCTGCTCTTTCTGTTTGCATTAAGTCCGAGTGAGTGTCTTTGGTCACCACTAAACTTGCTTTTATTCACTCCCTAGGAGATGTAATACAAGCATGAAATGATGGCTCACAAAGTGGGCGCAGCAGTGAAGTAAATAAATAAATAAGTAAGTGAAGCAAGGCAGGGCTTCTTTAAAGACCACGAAAACAGGTTTATTGCCTAACATTTTTTTTTACCTCGTATTAAACACAGTTACCTTTCTCCAGAAACTTGTTGCTGAGCGCAGCAAATGGACCATGTTGTGTTGACATGAGTGTCTTGTTTCTGTGTTACCAGGAGGTTATTTTTATGTATTTATTTTTGAAAATGTCAATAAAACGAAAAGAGGGCGAGAGTTCAGCGAGCGGAAGTTCTGGCAGCTGATTGAATGCATGTGCTTCGTGCTTGACAGTTAGCGTCAAGTCTTTGGTTGGACTTTCCCTTTGCTTTCCCGGGCAGGGAGTTGGGTTTGTTTTCTCTGAAACATGAAAAGAGTTGGGCAAATGCAAATGTAAGGCAGCTCCAGCGTGCGCCTTCCCCCCTCACGCCAGCAGTGTTGTGCTTGCTGGGGTTTTAAAGTCGCTGGATATTGCATAGCTCGTATATTCTTCACAAGCCTGGATGGAGGTGGGGGGAGACATGTGTGCATGTATCGGGAGAGTTCGTGCGTGTGTATGTTTAAGTGCTGCGCCAGCCTATGAGAACTGATGGAGCAGACAAGGCAACGCTACAATCCGTTGGACAATTTTTTTCCTCGCCCCTTGTAGTTGTTATGTGATAGGAAGTATGGCAAGGGCTGCATATTTTATAAACTTTCTATTAAAGTTGTGGCATGTTATCATAAAACTGAATTGCGATACTTTGTATTACACTCTGGGATTGAGAGATAGACATAGGATTAAAAAAACAATTTCTAGGCATTTCTAGATGATAAATTTAATTTTCTTTGCTATTTGGAGGTCTTCTTTGAAAATGCAATTGTAATGAACGCATTCAGAACTGGAGAATAGATTTACCCTTGGCTTCAAATAGTTGACGTTATCAGGCTCTGTCATTCGTTCCTTCCTATTTTCGGGCTGCTAATTGATGTTTTTGATGTCAGCAAGAAAATTGAAGAAAATGTCATGTGTGAACCAGTGCGGAAGTTAATAAGATTGACTTCGTTGACAGAATTTACAATGAGCGCAGAGACCGCATAATGGGACCGCTGCGAATTCGTGTGCTCTCTTTGGAGTCAAAATTGACACCTCACGCTAGGCCAGCGGTCGATAGGAAAGATGCAACATTTGGGAAGGTTCCTAATCACCATTTTTTTCCTCTTCCCCATTTTTCTCCCCCCTCCTTCTTTCTTGCTTTCCCCCACCCCCCCG
>WAAB01021640.1:8181-21035 GCA_013389865.1 Piaya cayana | reverse complement strand
GGCGGTGAGGGTGGGCGGGGCCGGGCGGCTCCCAGCTGTCGGCAGGGTGGGGAGGGCGCGCGGGAGAAGAACGCGGCGCTGATTGGCGGAGAGAGGCGGGGCGGGGCCCCGGGGGGGAGGGGAAGATCTCTCGCGAGACTTCCGCCAGCGTCGAGAAGGCCGCTCGGCGGTGGGCGGGGCCGGGAGGGGCCGGGCTGTCAGTAGAGGGGAGGGCGCGAGGGAGGAGAGGGCGGTGTTGATCGGCGGGGCGGGGCTTGTGACCGGGGGCGGGGCTTGGGACCTCCGTTTATGGGGGTTATGCTGCGGGGTGAGTGGGGGATGGTTCTCTATGTTAGGATCAGTGAGTCCAGCTCCTGTCCCTGCACAGGACACCCTAGCACCCACACCGTGTGTCTGCAGGCGTTGTCCAAGCGCTTCTGGGATATTGTCAGGCTCGGCACCGTGACTGCTTCCCCGGGGAGCTGCTCCGGTGCTCCACCAGCCCCTGGGGGAAGTACCTTATCCTAATGTCCAACCTAACCCTCCTTCCTGCCGTTCCCTCTAAGCCTTTTGATACAGCAAGTAGTTACTACTATGAAAAGCAGAATATTTTTTGCCTAAGCTAAAGCAGAATTAAATTTCATCATAGTAATTGTGTTTTTTGAAAGTTAGACAGGATGTCCCTCTGGGAGGAGGTTTTCTTTCAAGCAGTGTTTTTGAAGACGCTGTTCATTCTTTTGGAGATGATAATGTCTTGTGTTCATGTGATCTGTCCTGAACAGAGGTGTCTTCTGCTGTAAGGACCTCTGTTCGCAGTCTTCCCCCATCTCAAATGCAAGGTCAGGCAGAGAGTTGGAGAGTTGCAAATTAGCAAGAGATTTGACTGTTGTGAAGTTCATAATAACACTACAATTATACCTTGGAACGTTATAGAATAAGTATAAGATTTCTGGGAAAATTTACGCATATGCATGTAAGTGGGAAATATCTTCTGTCCCAGCTCTTGTCTGGCTGCATACAATCAATGGAGCTCGCTCCCTCATGTGGCCCAGGCCTGATAAAGAATGCTCAGTTTCTAAAACTCCAAAACGTGTCTTAGTTCATTTGCCAGCATTTTCAGTATCACTATCATTGGTCACCAGGGAGAATAGATCAGCACCTGCTCCTCCTCTTCCCCTTGTGAGAAAGCCATAAACTGCTATGAGGTCTTCCCTCCTCTTCCCCAAGCTGAACAGACCAAGTGACTTCAGCCACTCCTCATATGACTTCATCTTTAGACCTTTCACCAACCTTGTGGCCTCCTCTGGACACTCTCCAGTAGCTTGAGATCTTTTTTATACTGTGGCACCCAAAACTACATGCAATACTCGAGATGGGGCTGCACCAGTGCAGAGTAGAGCAGGACAATCCCCTCTGCTTGATGCACCCCAGGACACGGTTGTCCTCTTGGCTGCCAGGGGAGGGGGCAGCCACAAATTCTACAGGCAACCTGTGCCAGTGCATGACCACCCTTATTGTCATGAATATATTCCTAATGTCTAGTCTAAATGCTCCACCTTCCAATTAAAAGCCATTCCCCCTCATCCTATCACTCCATGCCCTTGTAAAAGGCTCCTCTCCAGCTTGCCTGTAGCCTCTTTCAGTACTGGAAATCCACTATGAGGTCTCCCTGGTGCCTTCTCCTGGCTGAACAATCCCAACTCTCTCTGTGGAAGCTCACAGTGTGGCATGATGCAAGGTGTTTCAATATACTTGTGTTTCATGTTTTTGTTGCAATGCGTGCCTGAGATATGAGGGTGCCACCTGAAGCCAGGCTTATACTTTCCCTAAATATAGGTTGTTCAGGAAAGGGCAGTTGCTGTAAAAGGAAAGAATGTTTAAAATGTGAGATCCTTATGCTCCTACCAGCATAGTTCCTCTGAAAGTTTGACTGGTCAGCCAGAGACAGGTCTCATTTGCCAGGTGACTATCTGAGAAGTTAGTGGATGGAATCATAGTCTGGGTCAAAACACGCCTTGCTCAAAATCCCCCAGAGGAAGTAGGTGGCTTAGCCAGGAGGGGAATTTCTTTTAGATGACTCATAAACCAGACTCTGGATACCAGGACATCTCGTGATATACATTTTGCATCCAACTCTGCTTACCACTGCTATTACTGTTTCCCTGTAGATGACTCCATGTACACTCAGGACAGACACAACACACCTTCTGTGAGCCAGAACCCATCTACAGTGAGCAGGGACATCTTCAACTACATCAGGTGGCTCAGAGCCCATCCAAACTGACCTTGAATGTTTCCAGGGATGGGGCATCTACCAGCTTTTAGGAAACATGTGCAGTGTTTCACCACACTCAGTGAAAAAAAGTCTTCTAATATCTAGTCTAAGCCTCTTATTTTTCAGTTTAAAAGCATCATCTCTTGTCCTGTTGCTACATGCCTGCTAAAAAGTTTTTCCCCATCTTTCTTATAAGCCTCTTTTAAGTATTGAAAGGCTGCAATAAGGTCTCCACAGAGTCTTCCCTTCTGCAGGCTGAACAACTCCAACTCTTAACAGCCTGTCTTCGCAGTGGTGGTGTTCCATCTTTGATAATTTTTTGTGACCTCTTCTGGACCCACTCCAACAGGTCCATGTCTTTCCTATACTGAGGGCTCCAGAGCTGGATGCAGTATTCCAGGTGTTGTCTCACCAGAGAAGGATAGAGGGGAAGAATCACCTCCCTTGACCTGCTTACTACCACTTCCCATTGGAACTATACATGTTGATATGCGCCACATTTTTTAATTTCTTGATCAGAATTAAGTATATACGCCTAGAATGGAAGTTATATAAAAGCAACAAAATAAGCAATGTTTGCAACATGAGTACGCAATATGAACCAGTCTTTTCAGAATTACAGCATAGTCAAAACGCATGTGAAACAAAGATGAGATGAGAAGGGAAAGAGCACCATTTGTTAATATGAAGAACATGGCTTCCACATTTTTTAATGTAATTTCTGTCTTATTTCTCCTAAGTACTTCCTCCACCAAATGAGGACAACTTCTTATGTTAATATGCATTATTTTTCTATTCTGTGACAGCTAAGATCAAGTCACTTGGAAAACCTCAGTTTTGACTCTTGCAAAAATAGTTTGCAAAACTGAAGTAAAAAGTAAATTTGAATTGAAACCCAGAGTTTTCATTTTGAAGTTGTTATGAGAGTACTTTTTAACAAATGTATTGCCATTTTCAAAACTCCAAACTTTCCCCATGAACTGGTTTTGAGAAACTGGCATTTCTTCTTTCAAGAAAGAAGAAAAAAGACAACTTTTACTGGATCCATTGCTGCACATTGTTGTAGATGACCTTCTCTAATTACTGCTTTTGTGCTTCATCTGATACTGGCCTTATAGCAACCCCGGGCCACCAGGCTCTTGTCTTCTCTTCAGCTAAGTTGCTAATAATACATGGTTTTAACTAAACATTAGAAAAGTGCCGAGTCACACTCAGGCACTGTTCAGTTCAGCACAGTACACTCAACTAAAAATAAAATTACTCTCCTACCAAGTGATCTCAATTCTCATGTCCAGTAGCTTTATTCTTCGCTGTGAGATGATAGCTACAAGACACTTGCTTAAGCATCTTGCTAGTTCTGACTTTATTTCTGAAAGCTGTAATTTACAGTCTGAGCCTTCTTCTTGTGCAGATTTATGACCCGTTGGGACACTGCATTATAGAAATCCACCCATAGCTCCCCATTTCATGTCTGAGGTCTCTTTTTGACTGTCCAGGATGAAGATGATTACTGTGTTTTATAGTGCAAAACTTCTATTTCCATACATAATTTGCAAAATGAAGTTTTGCTGAAATTAGCCTTCAAGCTTACACAAAGAATGAATTTAGAGGTTTGTTGAGTGCTTATAATGTTAATTCTAGGTGGGTCAAAGCCAGAAGGAAGACAGGCAGGTGGAGAAGGACATATTAGCATAGGAAGAGTCAGCCACCCTGTTGCTTAACTGGGTCATCTCAGCTATTTCACATACATATCTATCTTCTGTTAGTCCAGCAGGGTAGTAACAGTTCTGGTGCAGAAGGATGGTCACTTGTGGGAAGTTCACACCAGTAAGTTGTAGCAGTCTTAAACACGCTTTACACCAACCTCAACATGTAAGGGTATGAAGGCCCCCAGAATAGCTTACACTGTGCAGAGAAGAGCTCAGCATTATCCAAAGCTGTTATTTACAGTGTGTTTGGTTTTTTTTCCCTGAGGTCTTATCAGTCCTCTGATTTTTAAATACTGATGATATCACTAAATAGTAGTGGAAGTTGCTTAGGTTCCTGCTAATCCATACCAGATATTTCCACCTGAATGACATGTTGCTGTCTTTCTGTCAGCACAAGAAGGATGACCCTTTTTATTGACATTTGTATCTTGAAGGTGGCAACAAATCTTCAATTACTTAAACACTGGTTTTATGATCTGATTTAGGACATATATTAATCATGTGAAAGGCAGTAGAAATTTTAGAAGAAAGGGAAGAGGTCCTTACATTAGAATCAATCTCAATTTACCTTTTTATAATCAGACTTCTAGAAGCTGAACATGGTGCTTGTTTAATTTAGAGAAAAATCTTCTCTCTGTATCAAGCATGAAGAAAAAGATGTATTTCTCTCATAGCAGGTATGACCACATCCTGGTCTGCAGAGCACCTGGGTGCCTCACTGCAAACACAGTGGTGCGTGTTTCTGGGCCTGGCTTCGCTGTAAGGTCCCACTGCAGAAAAAAAAACAAACACAAAGAATCTAAATATAATTTGCATACTGTGGTGGGGAAAACAGTGATTCCTCTCCCTTTTAAAGCCCAGCATCGGGGGGGGGGGTGGGGGTGTTGGTTTTTTATTTTGTTTTTTGTAAGTGCCTGCATTAATTTGCATGTGGTAGTGGCTTTCAGATTTGCATGAATGATGTGTGTCACAGTAACCATATATATAAGGCAGTTTCTTCACTTTCGCATGCGACTATTTTGGGAGATGCAGTAAATAAAACATCCTTTTCATCACAGTTTCTACAACTTGAGGAAAAAAATGTTGTTTTTTTTTTTTGTAACAACACAGAGATACCCACCAGCAAAACAAGCATCCAATGAATGAACCACATGGTGCTTTTGAATGCATCACACTGAGGATTCTTCCAAAGGTAGTTCTGCAAAAGCAGAATCTTACTGCAAATCACAGAATCATAGAGCAGTTTGTTTTGGAAGAGATCATAAAAATCATCCAGTTCCAACCACCTGCCATGGGCAGGGGCACCTCCCACTGGATCAGGTTGCACCAAGCCTCACCTAGCCTAGCCTTGAACACCTCCAGGGATGGGGCAAATTACTGAAAGAACAACAAAGCTCAGGACAACCACATAAATTTATACTTTTAGTGCAGCAAATCCTCCCTTGTGTACAAGATGCATAGATTATAATAGGTACAATGACAATAGAGTCCTGTAGAACCATGATAAATAGTTAGGATAATGAATTACCAGGGCACTATTACATTTCTCTTCAAAGAGAATTGTTTCACATAATTTCTATCCACCCTAAGCCTTTTTTTTTTTCCTTTGTATGCCCTGGATTAAGAAAAACCTCCCCCCCCAATCTTCCTCCATCATTGCTTCAGAGGACTTTAGGGAGATGAATATTTCAGCATAGGAAAGCTACCAGTGGATCAGGTAGATCTGTAATTTTGAAGGGTTTGGGTTTTTTTTCCTCTCCTTTTCTTCCTTCTGCAGAAGTAATGTAAATACTACTTTATTTTCCTCAAAAAGCAGCACAGTTGGGTTTTAATGTTTGTTTGGTTTTGAGGTTTTGTTGACATGATGGAGGCAGTATGGTGTGACTGAGATGCCTGGGGGTGCAGTGAAAGGCAAGAAGGAAAACAGGCAGCAGAAAGTTACTTGCTTGTTCCCTCATAGAAACTCATTGCTTAAAACATTTAATTGAGCTGTGTTTAAATTTAATTTCTGTTGCATTTAAATGCACAACAAATAGAGAAAATGCTAAAATATGACAGTCTAAACAGCCCAACAGCTGCAAAATTGAAAGACTCATGTACTTACAAATATTCTTGCAAAGAGGAAGAAAAGGAGATGCTAAGGTGCTCTTTTCTCTACTGCTGACCTGGCTTAACAGACAAAACCCTTGCTGATGGCCACAGCTTAACCCATGCTCTCCCTTAGAGCTTTGTGTATCACTTTCCATCCCATCAACCAACATAACAGCAGACTGCACCACCACGTGTTGCACAAGATCTACCCCTAGCACTGGCAGACTTGGCGTGGACTGTTTACAGGGAGCTTGCTGAGGATGGGCAGGAGAGATGATAATGAGGTTGCTGTAATGACTGCATCATGTAGTGGCACATTTTAAAAACAGGTCTAACCAGACACTGTACATAATAACCAAAACTAATGCTGTCCAACCAGCACTGGCTTCCCTTTCAGCACCTGACCCACTTCAAGATTGTTGGAATAATACATAGAATAATAACAAAGTCCTTAACAGACTAAGTCAAGTCTTGGTTTAAGTGCAAACTCACATCTCTAATACATGCTATTGACAGTTATCTTGCACAATATGAATGTAAAATACATCAGCTGATGGCCTGTAATTCACCAGCACTGCAGCTTCTCTTATGGCAGCCATTGCTGTAACTACTGCACCATGGGCTACTTTCACACTCTACGTTGGTCTATGTCAAACAAGGCCTACAGCAGCACAGTGTAAGTGCCTGTGTCCTCACTACTCTGCTAGTGCCAGAACAGGGGATGCTATCACACTGAGAAAAGGTAGATTCTTCTGTCACTGCCCCATTTTCTAGCTGTGGCACCACTGCCTCACTGCTGAGTGGAGAGTTTTTACATGCTGTCAGTAGTGTGACAGATTTGGTCAGAACACATCTTTTGTGCAATGCTCACATCACAAAAAAACCCCAAAACCAAAACCAACCATGCTCCAGCAGTGGCAACCAACAGTGAAAGCTGTCCTGGTGTGGTTAGACAAATGGTTCAGGTTCAGAAAGTTTTCCTACCGCAACACAATAATTTGCTCGCAGAGAGGAAGAAGGGTGTACACAGCATCTTGGAAGATAACCTGAAAGAGCTAGATGCTTCAAAACACTCAAGGCGAATTTTCAGAAGAGGAAAAAAAATAGTTTCTGTTACAAGCCACAGAAAATATTGTGTGCAAATCTGAGTGAAAGTTAAAAGGTTGCACCAGTGCCATCATACTTCACAAGCATTTACGGAAAGGTTGGGAGTGATCTGATCTTGCTGGACAAAGCACACATGTAGGAAAGTGGTTTCTGAGACTATGGCCATTTGAATCAAGTAGGAAAAGACAGCTTGAGAAAGAGGTTGGAAAGTGAAACAAGATCAAAACCAATGCAACACCAAGGGTAATTTTTCCTTAAAACTATTTACCTACAGATGCAACAGATGCTTCATTGTTCAACCTGCAAGTGAAGCTCTGTCACTTGCTAAATACCAAGTCAGTATCCAAACAGGGTGAGTTTTGTCAGGACTAGCTAATGCCGCTGTCTTCCAAAACAGAAGCTACAGATTTACTGAAACACGCATTTCAATAGCAATGCCACCATAGCATCAGCAGCTCTAGGCACCACATACAGATGGGGGTGGGTAATACAGCTCTTTGGTATCATCCACCCTCCGCTTTGCTGTGGCACACGTGATGCTGGTGAAGGACGTGTGCTCTGAGGCAGCTGACAAATCGTTATTCGTATAAGATCTAGTTTTTTAGTACTGATTCAGTTTCTTTGTGACTGGAAGAAGTTGCTTTGAAAGCTGAGGGAGAAACATGTTTCAAAGTTGTCAGGGTTACACCCCCTAGGGATTACTTTATTTGTTACTGTTACTGATTTTCATGCCTCAGCTATCCTGACATTTCCTTTTAGCAAAGTGACAGAGCGCTGGTTGCCTTGCATATTAAAATGCCTATACATTTGTGGCCTTTTCACATTCAGGTAAAAATTCTAGGCTTCACATGTATGAATTTCCTCCTCCTAAAATATATGCATCATTTCTAAAGTTACTTCTGCACAGGAGAAGCTTTTAGCTGGCTGTAGTTTGCACGCTTTCCAGGCCCTTTGCGCTGCCGTAGGAAGCCCTGGGCAGCAAAATGACTCGTCTTCAGTCTCGAGTCAGGTATTTACTGGAGAAGCTGCTGTGCTAGTTTAAGATGTGACTGTCATCCAGATGTTTGTCATCACTCTGCAGCAGATCTACAGTCAGCCCCATTGCATAGTGGAGCAGAATGTATAAAAAAAATCATCAGTATTTAAATACCAGCAGAAGGTCAGGTGGGTACCCTCACATCACTCCTACTAGCAATAGTAATAATAGACCTGCTGCCATTGCACTGAAACACGTGAGGAGTGCCCGGATGATTTATTCTGACATCTGAGCTGTACCAGGAAGAGAGTAATTTTCAGTTTATGGATGGCAATGGACGTCTTCAAGTGTCACAGACCCATTTCTACAATGACCATGTGACTGGAGCCTCAAACCCGGTCATTATTTTAGAGGCTGTGGGTAAACATCCTCTTCCAGACCTGGCTCTCCAGGCTAAAGGTGCCAAGCATATGGAATGGGCATTCCCAGAAACCAGGGGTCTTCCTGTATCTCCAGAAATTGGAATTGTGCTACTGTTTTCCTAATCTGCTTGAGACAAAGTGTGCTGGTTAGTGCAAGTCTGCCTTTGTCAGCTGTTTGAACTAACCCAGCAGAACTTGCCTGAAGCAGAGTAGCGTGCATTTATTCCCCTAGCTACACCTTTTTGGCAGAGTAGTGTCAGTGGTAACTCCTTGCTATAGGGAAAATGCAAAATGGGAGGTAAAGGGAGCAAGTCTTTCAGCAGTCAAAGATGTTTGCAAAGTGGTAATGACACATGTCCACAAAGTATTTAAGCACAGTGCATTGTACAGCTGTTCATCTCTTTTAGCTCTGCATAAAGCTTGTGAACCATCCATGAAAAACACAACTGTCCTTCAGCCATTAAACAGCTCTCAACTCACAAGGTTTAGTTCAGTGCCAAAAGTGATCCTTTAAAAGATTTTATACCACAGCAATAAATTCAGACAAGACATCTCCTTAAACCATAAGATTATTGCTAATATCTTTACTACACTGTTATCTAAGGGTCAACAAACAGTACCTGTATCTGGCACCATGCATCACAAAAATAACCCAGGTAGTTTTCTACAAAAAAGGTCACAAATTATGTAGATACAGCAGATTATGGGGAAGGTGTGGCAGGAATGAAAGTGTGTTTTCAGAAATGGGATTATGGTTTGTGGACTTTCAGTATGAAAGGAGCCCAAAAGCAAATGAGAACAACCCCCCCATCATACTCCATATCTTGAATCTTCTGTGAATGTGCATAATTCTTCACCATGAGAATGGTGAGGCACTGGCACAGCTTGCCCATAGAAGTTGCCCCATCCCTGGGCAAGTTTAAAGCCAGACTGGATGAGGCTTTGAGCAGCCTGATCCAGTGGGAGGTGTCCTCACCCATGGCAGGGGGATTGGAACTAGGTGGGCTTTAAGGTCCCTTCCAACCCAACCCAACCCAACCCATTCTATGATTCTATGATACAATCATTATGCACGCATTTGTCTCTAGTGCAGAGAGACCCATAGCCTTGGTAAATCTGGCCCATGTGTGCTGAGCCTCACTTTTAAACAGTCAGGACATGGACACAAGGTAAGGGTAAACTTTTGAAGTCAGTAAATTATTTCTTTTACCATCAGGAAATACCTAAATAAATAACATCCTTATAAGAGGGCATGACATGTTTATACTTGGTAGCACCAACCCCTTCCCATGAAAAGGTTAGAGTTTCTCAAAACATTAAAAGACAAGTGCAGAAAAAACAAGATCGTAGTGGATAAAGAGCTACACTAGAATAAAAATCTGCATGTAAGACCATTTTGCCAGAATGGGCACATCAGAAGTATGGTAAAATATTTCTAAGATAAATGCAGTGTATATTTTTAACAGTTCATTGTTACTGATGTACTTTACAGAAGCCTGCTGTGCTGATAAAAAAAAAAAAAAAGATATTTGAACAAGCAGTAAAGGCTTTTTCAGGTGGTACTCAGGCTCACAATCGCATTTTTTAGTGTCTCTTTCTAATCCAAATTCTTTCTAGGGATTGAAATCAGTTGTGGCCAGACTTCAAGGCATATTTGGCTCTAGTTGCCTGTCTAGGGGATGTTTTATTCATGTCATTACTAGAATAACTACTTTGATTTAAAATGCTGTTAGAGAGTCTGCAAGTTCTGCCCATCTAGCATAAGGCATGCAATATTCCTCAAATGAGCTATGTTGTGTCTAGCACTCTTGAAAATTGTTTTGTATTGCACACATAGATGATATTCCTTAATTTAAGCAAACAGCAGCTTTGATACAATGGCATAGAAAATCTGAACCTGCAAAACTCTTCTGTTTCAGTATGGAAAGAGAATACAAGTAGTAAATTTGAGACAGGCAATAAGAATTATTGCTGGGAAATAATTTAGTTCTTCTCAGCTCAGTGGGATGTCTAGCTGGGAGTCGAGGAACAAAACAGATCCTGTAAATTGCTTAAGTATAATCTCCCTCTGCTGCTTTTCTGTGTGTTTTTTTTTTTTCTNTGCAGAAAGAGTCTTTATTGCTAAGGCTCCAGCCTCTGCTCCTTGAGTCACTGAGCAACTATTCCCTCACAGTGGAAGAGGTGCAGCAGCAGGGCCAGTCTTCTCTTGGTTAGGTGGCACACAGGGTCACCGACTTGTTGGGAGGAGCAGGGCTGCCTCTCCTGACACCTCTCTTCCCCAGAGCCTTGAGTTCTCCAGACGGGGTACACAGAGGGGTCCAGCTCCCCATGTCCCAGCAGTTGGTTTAGCAGAGGAAAGGCCATCTCCACCTTCCTACAGCCCCTGTGAGAGCACCCAGCAGCAGCAGCCACCTGCAAGAGGGGCTAAGGTGTGCCAGTGCCCTGGTTCATTGGCCACCACCTCCACTCCCTCGAGGGTCCCACCAAGACCAGGCTGACATGCAAGCCCGGCAACCAGCTCTCCGACCTCAGCATTTCTGAGCATATCCACTGCCAGATCCCGGCACCAAACACCTTCCAGGGATACACAGGTACTGAGTGGTGTTTCCTTTTTGTTTTCCTTTCCTCCTTCCTAGAACACCATTTTGTATCTAGACACTCAGAGTTCCCCCTTTTGTGACCTTGCCATCAATCCTCCTGCCTTTAAGAAGGCTCTTAATTAACTTGGAAGGGTTTGGGCTCAGCTTAGCTAAAGATCTCCAAGAATTTGCCTCCTCAAAGATTTCCAATTTTATCTTATTTCTTAAAATCGTAGCAGAACAAGAATTTAACAGATGTATTTATTAATAAAATACCTGTGGGCTAAATGTTAACTGCAAGCCTTGTCTTCAGTAATAGATTGTTCAAGTAAATTCTAGGGTAGTCCCAAGGTGTTGTGAAAATAACAGGAGCAAGGCTTGTGCTGTTGTAGCCATTTCCTTGTCAAAATGCTATCTCAGTTTAGTAACTGCCAGACATCAGCCAACAGTTCAGCAAACCTCACCTAGTTTGCAGATTTCTTAAAACCAGGAATGCCAAAGACTTTTCTTCTGCCAAATTAAGCAAAGTCAGCCAAATGGAAAGGTGTAAATACTATCCTCTAGCATGCTGAGTGCCTCTAGCCATTCTCAGGACCTGGCAGAGATTGAAGTTGCTTGCTATTAGCAACAAGAAAAAGCAGGAAGAAAAATTACAGCTTCTAAGTTAAACAAACAAAACTTTTCTAGCTGAATCTTAAAGAAATGTATATTTCTTTCACACCTAGTGCTCAATACGTGGACAAGTTTAAGTGAGCAGCTGGAAAAGAACCAAAGACTTACATGTACTTACATTGCTAAAGGAAAGACTGCATTTTTGAAGTCATCCCAAAGATCCTTGAAGACATCGCCCACTCTGTCTCTGGGCCAGCTGGACTATTAGAAGTTGGGAAGATATTTTCATCCAAGTGGAAAGCCCTAAAGATCAGTTCACAAGCCCTGTCAATCAGCTTAATGTTGGCCCAGCTGTCACAGGAGAACCAAGTCTAAAGAATTTTGAAATTAGTAAAAAGGGCAATTTATTTAAGTGTAGATTTTCACTCAGGTAGAGTAGCATGGATTTGATTTGGATTTTGTTTCTATTTTTTTTAATTTAATGCTGCTTTCCTATATCATAACTGCCGTGTCTTCAAGGGCTGCTTCTTCTGAACGGTCAACCATCCAAAAAAACCCCTGATTGTAATAGATCTGTTCCCCTTAATAACATATTCAAAACACTTGTTTCCCCATGGGTAAGAGAACGCATATATAAATGCATTTCTGAAAGGGACAGAAATGATTCAACATGACATGTTTATTGAAGTTGTGTGTGCTGTATAGCAAGCACCTCACACAGAGGAGCTGTGGTGTCACCACACGTGCTTGAGTCCCAGCAAATACAGGACTGGGCTATTTAAAAAGTGACATATGGTGCTTACTAACAAGAAAATATGAATAGATGCCTACGAGAAGAAATGCTATAGCATTCCAGACTTGCTTTTTAATATTTATAGGAAAGCATCCAGGAAGAAGGAAGGAACATTGAAGTCTGGCCGGGCCCAGAAAGTGGTGGTAAATGGAGTTAAATCCAGCTGGAGGCCAGTCACAAGTGGGGTCCCCCAGGGCTCAGTGCTGGGTCCAGCCCTGTTCAATGTCTTCATCAATGACCTGGATGAAAGCATCAAGTGCACCCTTAGTAAGTTTGCAGATGACACTAAGCTGGGTGGAAGTGTGGATCTG
>WAAB01021639.1:56564-75970 GCA_013389865.1 Piaya cayana | reverse complement strand
TATGATTCTAACAGGCAGTGTATGAGCAGAAGTATCATGACACATTCCAATATTCCAGTGCCCTCTAAGTAAGGGTTTGCTTGAGTCAGATAAGGTATCTTTGTTCTTAATAGCTGTTCATGGATGGTTTTTTCTATGAATTTGTGAAGTCTCCTCTGTGTTACCACATCTTGGGCAAGTGAGATACACAGTTTAAATAGAAGCAGTTTGAAAAAAATGCCTTACTGACTTTTTTGGACATATAATTTCTCAATTACACTTGATTCTGTCTTTTTTTTTTTTTTGAAACAATGAGCAACAACTTCTCCACTTAGCTATGTCATCTCTAATGTTGTGGATTCCTATCACAACACCCCAATTAGTTTCTTTGTTCGTAAGTAAATGCTCTAAACTTTTGAACTTGTTTCTCCTCTCTGAACTGGTGCTCATACTACTAAGTCCTGTTTGAGATGACGAGGATCATTTCTACACCTCATTTCAAAATGCATTCATAACATGGATTAATGACATGAGAATTTTAATTCTGCTTTGTCCTGTATTTCTTTCCTAGTAACTGCTAAAATACATGTTGGGGTTTTTTTTCCACTATTCAGAATTGTCCTGATGTCTGAAAAGGTCTGTTATTATAACCGGAAGTTCTCTTTCCCAAATTAAAATAGGCAGTTTAGAACCCAAGATTCATTGATTGTTTTTCTCTTTGTGCATCACTTCACATTTATTACATAGAATTTAATTTGTCATTGTATTCCCTCTTTGGTACCATGACATTTCTTCCCTGCTCTTTTCAATCAGCTTTCATTTTTATTATCCTGAATAACTGGGCATCATCATTAGACTTCTTGTTCTCGATCCTTTTTCATTTCTATATATTCTGAGTATAAGAGACACAGTAAATATTCTTGTCATCTCTGGCCTCCCTCCATTGTAAAGCCTAACCATTTATTCCTTCTCTTTGTTAATCTATAATATGACTTACCTCTTTCCCACAGGCAGCTTAATTTTTTGAATAGCTGGCATTTGAATAATGCCAGCTGCCTCCAGATTTATCACCTAGTAAAAGAGGATGATAATTATCTGCTTTAAAAATTGTTTTCACATCTACAGATGAGAAATGCTAGATATTAATATTTGCTAGAAAATCTCTACCACTTTGCCTTAGATAAAAGATATTATGAGAGTTGAAGGAGCAGAAGTTTCAGGACTGCATGGTATAATGAGAAGAGGTCTATCTGTTTTACAAAAACCCAGTCATATCCATCTGAGCCTGAGGCTTTTTGAGCTTTAGCAGAGTTATTGCTGGACTAATTTCTCTGTGTGTAAGAAGGGCTTCTAACTGTGACTGTGTCAGGGTTAAATAAATGTGGGTCTGATCGCTTATCAAAAAAAGTGCCAAAGAGAGATGAATCTTTGCTAGTCTGTGATGTACAGGTCTTGTCAGGTTTCTGTAGTAAGTCCCCAGAATCTTCAGTGGTTCAGTCATCTGACTTTTCACTGAGGGATCTGATGTCTGTTGCTTTTCTGTTTTGCTAGGAAGTGACCCATTAATGGCCTGGAGATAGAACCCAGCCCACCCACTCCCCCACCCCCTAAAAAAGTCATTATCATAATTTTTGCCTAATCTCATAGTTAATTATTATTGGCTTGACCACATTTAGGATCCATACTGGCTTGTCCTTGCGTCAGTTGGTATCTTCTCAGGACCTTAATGAGCAGAAATGTATTTTATGAATTTCCTCTGGAATATGGTACAAATGGCAGAGAGTAGAGATATAGTGGCAGAGTAAACAAAAGATAATCTGACTGCAGTAGCTAGAAGGACTGAACTGAAATATGAGTAATAATTAAGTAGCATATAGGAGATGGGAAAAACAGATTTTGCAGTTCTTTTAATTATCCTACATTATATTAGCTATAGTCAGGGAGGTTGCTTAAAATGTGAATTCTATTTGGACAACAACCTTGTGAAGAGAAGCAAAATATTCATTATGAGTGAGCAAAAGAGTTTTAATAACTTGCTATTAGAATCTAAACTATTCAAGTCACTGTTGTAGCTTTTGAATCTCCTTGAGTTGTTTTCCCTTTGGTGTTATGCACAGCTAAGGGTAGGGACACCCCATTGCTGCTGTCACACTGGTGAACTCTCAAAAAAAATCCCGTCCTCTGCTTTTGTGTCATTGTCTCAGCAAACAAGGGGTATAAAACCCATTGGCGTGACCATGTCTCAGGTTGAAAATGAAGCTTCTGAGTGCAAAGAAACCAAAAACTCCAAACAGCATTTGAAACAAAGGTCAAAAGTCAGTAGGTGAGAATGAAATTGATGTTCAAAGCTGTAAGGTAATAGAGGCAATCTGTGTGGTTCCTGGCTGACGTAATAAATCTCCCTCTGAAGTGCATGGACATTGGAGACAGGCACAGAGAAGCCTATGTTAGCATTCAAGCCCAGCTCTGACTTTGCATTCCTTTGCCATTTAGAAGTTTGTCATTAATACATAATGTCAACCTTTGTAAATTCATACAAATACTGTCAACTTTACTGCTCCTGACTGAACAATTGTCCTTCACAGTCACCACACAGGTCTCCATATATCTTCTGCTGGTCTAGGTTGCTGATGAATAAGGTAGTGATCATAATAATGATTGACACCACATTTTAAATTCTACTTAGCAACTTGGATTATTTATAAATACAAATGTTTACAGCTGTATAAAATGCCTTTAACAGCTGAGCATGTTTTGTATCTTCTAAATATTGCTTTAAAATTAATAAATAAGAAGCAATAATTAAAATTATTGCTTTTTACATGGTTTTACAAAAGGCAGGTCCTGCCAAACTAACCTGATCGCCTTCTATGACAAAGTGACTCAGCTGCTGGATGAGAGAAAGGCTGTGGATGTGGTCTTCCTGGACTTCAGCAAAGCCTTTGACAGTTTCTNTTCTGTTGATTAGAGGAGGAACCTTGTGTCTGGCCTGGGGGTGTTGCTTAGTATGGGGGTGATTAATGTTAGAAGAGATGAATCCTACCTGTGCATGTAATGCAGGACTAGACTTCATGCTTGCAGGAACACTGATACTCTCCAGTCAAGTTTCCAAAGGAAACCTTTTCTCCACACTATAATATCTCTCGTTGTGGTTTTGATATGGGTCTCAAGCCACGACATAGCTGCTTTGATATACCTTACACAGTCGGTCTGCCCTGAGTGCTGGGAGTAACGTAGCATAACTGTGACTTGTGTAGGATGACTGTGGATTTCATCAGCCACTTTGCATATTCTAGGGCTCATTGCATGACTGACATGTCTTGTATGAAATCCTTTACCATCCTCTTCACAGAATCACAGAACGATTGAATTTGGAAGGCATCTCTAGATATCATCTGTTCCAACCTCTCTGCTCTTCCAGATGGTTTTTGAATATCTCCTAGGATGGAGACTCTACAACCTCCCTAGGCAACATGTGCCGTTGCTTCTTCACACATGCGGTAAAAATAGTGTTTCCTCAGAGGGAGCTTTCTGTGTTTCAGTGTGTGCCTCCTGTCCCATGTCTGGACATCACTGAGGGGAGCTTGATTCTGCCTTCTTTATACCCACCCTTCAGGTATTTATATGCATCACCCTTGAGCTTCTCTTCTCCAAGCTAAACAGTCCCAGCTCTTTCAGCCTTTCCTCATAGAAGAGATGCTCCAGTCCCTTAATCATGTTTGTGGCCCTTTGTTGACCTCTCTCCAGCACTGCAAAGTCTTTCTTATAGTGGGGAGCTTNCTATGATTCTATGAAAAATACATTTTTTAAGGTTGAATTCTGATAAGCAATATCTTGGGAAAAAAAAAGATATTTTAAAGTGGTTACATTTATCTGAATACCACTCAGCTTCCCTGATTGGCTCATCATACCTGGAATGAGATGTAATTAAGCACTGTGAATTGAATCTTAAACTCAATAAAAAACTCTCCGTAAGTTAATTAAAAATCATTTTTACCACATAGGACAGAAATATATAGATTCAAAATACATGCATCCCTTTCCCATAAACTTGATCTATAAATCAAATCCCCTTTTCAGTTATTGAAAATGACTGAAAACAGATAAGCTGGTTAATAAAAAATTGAAAAGCCGTGAAATTACATTATATGTTCTCCTAATATAAATAATAAATTTGTTCTCTCAATTATTTGATAATTTTTATTTTTAGAAATTTCTTCACAAGTAACTAGTAACCATGTGAAACTCTTCCTATGGATAAATCAAAGATGCCTGAGGTAATAAGACCAGATTGTTCGTTGGGTCTTCATATTTCTTCAATAAGAAAGAAAGACAAGACAATTACGGCTTTGCAAGTTACAGTTCTGAGACAGAAATTTGTGCATCCAGATTATCATAAAGCATGAATCATAAAGTTCTTATTATATGATTATGCAAATACACATTAATTACAAAATTACTAGCATCTATGGTGATGAAATATGATTGTTTATATAACTTGGTTCTCTTGCTGAATTAGATGTCATTACCTACTACAGGTCCATAGATGTGTTTCTTCTTTTGATTCACTGACATTTTGATATTATGAAGGAATTATAAATTATAGTAACAACAGATGACAAAAGCAGATGGAATAAACTTAACTGGGCCAAGATGATTTACAGAGCTTTAAACTGAGCAGTTTGTATATTTATCCAGCTATAAATGTTTTTCTCCATGACCATGACTTCCCTTTGGAAAGATTCCAAAAAAAAGCGACGTATCTAGAATCTACTCTTTAACCTGTATTTTAAACAGTAAAGAGTACTGAACCAAAAGTAATCAGTGGAAGGTGAGGTAGGGTTGCCAAAGACACAGCTATACTGGCCCCCTTGAGAAGTAAAGGACAGGCAGACATTGCTGGCTAGAGACATTTGGGAGTACAATCACAGTCGCTTCCAGAGACCTATCCTTCCTACCTTCCTGAAACACCCTTTTGAGAACAGATCAAGGGCTTTCTGGAGGAGTTTATCTCTTTCTGTTGATTAGAGGAGGAACCTTGTGTCTGGCCTGGGGGTGTTGCTTAGTATGGGGGTGATTAATGTTAGAAGAGATGAATCCTACCTGTGCATGTAATGCAGGACTAGACTTCATGCTTGCAGGAACACTGATACTCCCCGGTCAAGTTTCCAAAGGAAACCTTTTCTCCACACTATAATATCTCTCGTTGTGGTTTTGATATGGGTCTCAAGCCATGACATAGCTGCTTTGATATACCTTACACAGTCGGTCTGCCCTGAGTGCTGGGAGTAACGTAGCATAACTGTGACTTGTGTAGGATGACTGTGGATTTCATCAGCCACTTTGCATATTCTAGGGCTCAGTGCATGACTGACATGTCTTGTATGAAATCCTTTACCATCCTCTTCACAGAATCACAGAACGATTGAATTTGGAAGGCATCTCTAGATATCATCTGTTCCAACCTCTCTGCTCTTCCAGATGGTTTTTGAATATCTCCTAGGATGGAGACTCTACAACCTCCCTAGGCAACATGTGCCGTTGCTTCTTCACACATGCGGTAAAAATAGTGTTTCCTCAGAGGGAGCTTTCTGTGTTTCAGTGTGTGCCTCCTGTCCCATGTCTGGACATCACTGAGGGGAGCTTGATTCTGTCTTCTTTATTCCCACCCTTCAGGTATTTATATGCATCACCCTTGAGCTTCTCTTCTCCAAGCTAAACAGTCCCAGCTCTTTCAGCCTTTCCTCATAGAAGAGATGCTCCAGTCCCTTAATCATGTTTGTGGCCCTTTGTTGACCTCTCTCCAGCACTGCAAAGTCTTTCTTATAGTGGGGAGCTTAGAACTGGTCACAGTACTCCAGGTGTGACCCCACCAGTGCTAAGTGGAAAGAAAGGATCCCCCTTGACCTGTTGGCAATACTTGTCTAATGCAGCTAAGGATGCAATTTTCCTTCCTTTCTGCATGGGCACGCTGCTGTCTCATATTCAGCTCGGTGTCCACCAAGAACCTGAGGTCCTTTTATGCCAAGCTGCTTCCCAGCTGTGTGGCCCCCAGCATATCTTGGTGACTACTTTTTCCTGCGCAGGAGAAGGGCTTTACTGGTTGAGGTCCCTATGGATGGCAGCACAACCCCTTGGCAAATCAGCCATTCCTCCCATACAGTCTCAATATTGTATTTTGCTTTTCTTCAATACCCAGTTCTTCTGTCTGACATTAACACATAATTCTGCTAACTGATAAGGAGAAAAAAGTATGCTGCTACTCAAACTATGTTGTTGTCCTGAAGCTCAGTCTTGCTCCATGTAGACCACAAAAGTTTAATGAATCCTGCTAATCTACCCCTAGCTTTTGAATTTACAATGAAATGGTTGCTGCAATTTGCAGTCTTTCAGTATTCAACTCATGAGGAAATCTCCTCCTCCTCCCCCCTTCAAACCATCACTTCATAAAGATAAATAGTAACTCTAATTCCTAATTAGAATTGAAGGTGTCATAGCAGAGAATCTGTGGCTTATAAATTAGCAACTGGTTTTAACATTCAGGCAAGTTTGCTAGCAAGTCTAGCAAATTTCAGATGAAAGCAGGTGGTGAAAACGTTGCCATAACCTACTCTGTTCTCTACTTTTTCACTTCAAACTGAATATCTGATTATCTTTTCATAGATTAAAAAAAAGTTGTTTTCCAAACACTAAGATGGAGCACCTCAAAATGCTGATACAGATACTGGTATTCCAAGAAGGACTAAATTTGAGATGTGTATTTTCATACCAACAATGAGAACAGCTTGGCCTTAATTTGTTTTCCTTGTTCAGAATATAGGTATTTGAAGACATTTAAGAAAATACAGGTACATAAAAAGTGATCCCTTATGACTGAGTGGATTATCTTTTTAAAAGAAACAGACTTCCAAAAGAATATGTCAATTACAAAAGCCAACTTTTTCAGATGTGCTTGATGCCATCCTAGTTTCTTGTTTAGAAGTATCATCTTTCAGAAAATTAGCTTATAATCATGTTCTTTTAACATTTGCTATTGATCCTAACCTTCCACTGAAGTCAATACTAAGTGCTTTTGAATATGTCAGTTAACAGTATTTGTCTTTCTTAGTGGCAATCTTCTGGATATTTTCTATGGTCACTACTAATTAGAAGCTGGTATCACTTTGAAAATTTGTGGTAGGTCTCCTTCACACTGCCGACAACATAAAAAATATTGTACATTATTGTACATTAGCGCAATCCATTCTTATCATTATCATCAGTAACAGAGTTCTGTGGCAATTACTCAACAAAAATATATGTCCCTCTTCTTTGTGAATTTCCCCTTGTGGCAGGAGATGTGACTTTTTACCAGCTTCTTCACTGTTTTAGAAGGACTGACAAATGGATGTTTTTCACTGAAATAGATTCTGAGTCTTTTAGGGAAGTCTCTTTGTGTCAAAGTAATGGATGTATTTTCATGGAGAAGTAGCAGCTTGTTAAATATACTTACCTCAACGATCAAAGGCTTTCACTTAGTGAAAGATGTCTGTAAAACCATTTGTGGAGGCTTTGGGCTAGTACTAGGTACTGCCCAGATCCATGGCTCAGTTCCCAGATGCTTTCATGAGCATCATACAGCAGATCAGCCTTGCCTTGCAGTGACTTAGAGACTTGGATTCAGGGAAACAACAGGGGGCATGTTTATCACATAAGAGTAACCTGTAGTTAAATCTTTTACAGATGTTGATTTGTAAGGTTGGATGTAAGAAGTAGAGTAACTCAAGCATCAAGTTGTTACCTAAAACCAGAGAAGTGAAGAGATCACCTAGACACACTCAGTCATTTTTAAACTACAGCTGTTACTAACAATTTCACTGAGTAGTTTACTAATATATTTCTAGAACTTAGTGACAGGTAAATACTTACAGAGGAATAACATCAGTGTTTCATAAGCCTTAACAATGTGCTGGTGTTTATCACAGAAAATAATGGTTTCTGCTTCAAACAAATTTCAGGATAAAAGGAAGATAGGGAGCCTGGTTTTCCGCCAAAGCCAAAGTCAGTCATCAAAGAGCTGCTGGATTCCAGCTAGTCTCAGACTGCAGTTGAGGCCAGCACACATTTTAAAGACTTGGCTATATAGCTCTGTTACAGCTGTGCAGATGCTTCTGGCTCACCTGCTCAAAGTCCCCATAGACCTGTAGGACACGTGAAGCCAAGGGTTCCTAGGACTCATTTGTCTGATGCTAGCTGAACCCTGCAGTCCCAGGGTGGTCTCTGACAGGCAGAGGGGCTGTATGGGACTGAAATGCACTGAGGATTGCTGCCCACAGCACTGGGTCAGGCATACACTCCTGAGCAGAGGCTTAATGCTCCTGCTGCCACCAGCATGGACCCTCCATGGGGTTTGCAGCTGGGGGTGGGGTAGAATCCACCTCCCCTCAAAAGGCGCTTTAAGCAATACCTTAATCTCTTCCAATTTCTCAATGGGCTATAGGAGTCAAAGGAATTGGTTGGCTTCACACAGCCCAGTCATAAATCCCCAATTTCCCAAGTGAAAGACCCAAGTGTCATGATTTTGAAAGCCAGATCTGCCCGTTGCTTTTGTTTTCACCATAAAGTGTTTTCCTCATTAATAAGAACAGAGAAAAATTAACCCTAAGGAAGAAACAAGCATTTATAATATGATCGCAGAAGAGTAAATATAGTATGTGTGTATACATAAATACATAAATATCTATTTCTGTGCAATCTAAACAGAAGTTAACATTTCTCATGAAAATTCATCAATTCAAGAAGTAAATGAAAGTTCAGCTCTCTTCGTGATTTGAAGCAAGTGCTGTGAGCCAGGTTTTGTTCACATTTTCAAAATTTATAACACTGTTACGCTTGCCAAAAATCCTTAATTAGATCAGAGGAGCAGCAAAACTGTCAGATGCAATAGCAGAATACAACGAAGGAATAAAATATTCTGGGGTTAATTGGATAAGTTCATTCAGCCAGCTTTTCCAGGCTACTTTTCTATAATGATTTGCAGGCTGATAATGAGGATAGGGTTTTTCTTAGTAATAATAAAACTGATTCCTCAAATACATTTCATTTACAAGACCCCAGAAATTGTTTATAACTACCATAAACTAGTAACAAATATCCTCCTTCCCACAGCACATGTAAATTGTGAACTTCTCATGAACTCAGCTGCATAGACAATAATTTGGGTATCTCACTTGTATGAGAATTTCATGGCATGTGCTGCTGGTCAAGTGCTGCAGCAAGGATGAGACCAGTGACATCTCTAGCTACACAAACTGTTTAAGCCTCTACATATTCAGAAGGCGGCTGCAGCCCTTGCAAGGACAGGATAAGAGAAGATGATGCTAAACTCGAAACTAGGTTATAAACATATTTCATCTGATTCCCCCACTTATTTAGAACATTCAAACAGAATACACCATTCAGGATGTTTTACTTGACATAGTTTATTAAAGCAAGAGCATTTCTAAAAAAACTAAGAAATAGTATTTGTCACACAGGCTATATTTTTATGTTAGGGTTTTTTGGTAATAATCTTAGTCTTTGTCAGGCAATTGTCCACCTTGTAATAGGTTCAGTGCAGCAGAGACATGTCTAGAGTGAGAGCAGGACATTTGATCTGCAGGGTATTTGACCACAGGAAGTTTTTAAAAAAAACACAACTTTACAATGCAGGAGGCAAAAAACATCCTGTATGTTATTTTAAAAAGGCTCTTCCACACCATGAGCTGAGTACCAAAATGCCACATAACTATTCCATAAATGACTTACCTTTTGTAAAGGCCCAGCACAATTGGTCAAGATGAATTCTGCTAATGTGGTGCTCTACCAATAAATTCCCAGCCACAGAAGGTAATTTTTTTTTAATGGAAGAATGAACACTGAGTTATTCCCTTTTGAAAGGAAGAATAGAGAAGCTGTTTGAAATAAGTTTTATCTGCTTACACAATAACTCAGGCTCATGACCACTGTTGGGAAGTTAACAAGTAATTTAAAATACACCCTTTGTAGTTCACCTACTAATGTGAGGTTTTTCAGAAAAAAATATTTAGAGCCAATAAATGTTTTGAACACCTCAGTGTTATTTCAGCAGTTATTTGGAAAGTTTTTTTCTAAAATCAAGAGCAGCGATCAACTTCCTCCAAAGATCCAAACAACCTTTCGGCATTCAAAATGCTTTTCTGACAATTAGGGAATAGCACAAATGAGACTGAAGTCACATCTAGCCCAGCTAAATTTTGCAAGCTGAAAAGCAGTCTTGAAGAAGTTACTACTATCTACATCTCGGTGAAGGGATATGAGCAGGTGCTTCAGTGGGAGTTAATATGCAGCTGGAAAGGAGCAGAAGGAATCCTACTTACCATGTTTATGTTTTCAAAAGGAGATTTGGATTTGTCAACACTACAGCTGCTCAATGCTCCAGGGTACCCTATTATTTTTGGTGGTGTGTCAGGTGTCCCCACGCCCTCCTTTTCTCTGATGACACAACAAAAAACTTTTTGTAGCCATGGTAAAAGCAACATATGGCCTTTTTAAACTGTAGACTCTTTCAGTAATGAGCTCCTTCTAGGAAATGTTTAATTAACCTAAGCACAGCACTATCAGTGAAAATGGAAAGATTAAATAAAAAAGGCAAACTAGTAACTCCTATATTACATACCAATACTCATGAGCCTCATGTCCTTACAAACTGGGAAGGAGAATAACTGCCAAGGGGTTGTACCCCAGAGACAGCAGAGAACGCAGCTGTCCTTGTATTTGAAAGGATGCATGGAGCACATTACACCCTTTGGCAAACCTTGACACTCTGACCTACTGTTGTGGGCAGAACAGTCTCAAGAGGGAGCATTTCAGCTAATTTATTGACAACTACCATAGTCTCTTCCTTACTGATTCAGGTATTGAGAAACAAAGAAGATATAGACAATTAAACAAACAACAAAGGAAATCAGCTTTTGCCTCTTCTCCCTGGGTCCAGCTTAAGTCTAACACCCCTCCTCCCCATTCGTACTCTCTGCTGCCCCTTTTTTCACCATGATTTACTCAGTCTTTCCCAACCCTATTGACAAGGTGATAGGTAGTGAAGGAGGTCGTTGTCAGTGCATAATGCCACCACCTGTTGCTCACTTTTCTCTTCCCCTCCTCCTCACTTGTTACTGCCTTCAGTTTTCCATGTGGTTCTCCCATGAGCTACAGTCCCTCAGAGGCATCCCTCATTCAGCGCAGGTTGTCCACAGCTGGGTTGTCCTCAGGATTGTCCTTGTCCCTGTATATATCGCTCACAGTCCTCTTAGCGCTTACCTCCTTCAGGATGGAGCACCTCTTGCCATGAGCATATCATCAGCCATGCCCTCAACATTGCCTCTTCGACATCTTTATTTTATTTCTCTAAATGTGTGTCCTCATATTTGTCTTCATGTATCCCCTTTTTGTATGTCCTCCTGTGCCTCCTTTAATGTTTCCTTCTTGTACCTTCTCCCATGTGCCCTCAGTAGTCTCTTTGTGGCTCCTTTTGTGGCTCCTCACAGGTGCCCTATGGCGTTTCTTACCCCTGCAACTAATGTCTATTCTGGAGTGTGTCCATGCAGAGTTGCTACAGGCTCACCTGCCTGGCTTCTTTTTTGGTGGGCAGAGGGTTTTCCCACCATTTTTTCACTCTCTGGAACCACTTTTAACTGGTCCAGAGCAATCCACGGCCTCCTTCCACAAAAGGCACCCACCAAGCATGTCCTAAACACCTGCATGTGGGATCAAAACAGAAGCCAGCAGAAGGGAAGGAATACTCAGTATCCCAACAATGGCTGCAGAAAAACCTCTTATTCATAAGATGTCCCTTGCTGGAGGGGTGCAAGTTTAGCCTTAAAAACAGAGTAATAGTTTCTCTGCTGGTTTTCTCATTCTCTTTATCCTCCTGAATGCAATGAGGGCTACATGGCATAGAAGTTTTCACATCTTCATGCCTCTAAGCATAAACCACAATCAGTGTAGAATTGCTGATTTCTCTGACAAAGATGTTTGTGTTTGATTGCAATAAACCCTTAAAGCCAGGGAAGCAAAACAGAGGGTGTTCAGGGAGCTTAGCAACACTTCTGTGGCCAGTTATGTATTAGGATGGGACTAAGCTCATCCTGTGCAGATTGCTGAAGCCAGAGTGCACCTGAAACATGGGAATTAGAGAGGAAAAAAAGGCTGGATAAATTCATGGTGGATCACGTACCATGGGTGAGACCTCATGTTGGAACAGGGAAAGAGCACGAGGAGGAAGGAGTGTCAAAGTGTTACCAACAGACCGCAACCCCACTGCCCATCTCTCTGCACCACCCAGAGGGGAAGAGTTAGGGGAAGTTGATAGAGCTGGGAATGAAGTTTGGCCTGGGAAGAAAGGGATGGAAAGAAGTTTTAATTTTGTTTCTGCTTCTCAGTATCTCTATTTTGAATTGCATTAAATTAAATTAATCTTTTGCAAGCTGAGTCTGTTTTACCTGTGACAACAATTGGTGAGCGATCTCCCTGTGCTTACTGTGACACACAAGCTTTTTCATCTTGCTTTTTCCTTCTATCTTGGTGAGGAGGTGGAGTGAAAGAGCAGCTCCATGGACATCTGACTGCCAGTCAAGGTCAATTCACCACATCTATGCAGCTGTTTCTGCAGAGCACATCCCCACAGGAAGACTAGGGGACTGAAAACCACTAAATTATTTTGCAAGCAGAGACCAGGCTTCAACCACCTGTAATCTCATCCCCCACTTGTGCCTGAAACATGAAGAGACCTTCAAGACTGGAATGTATGGAGTGAGGTGGAGTATGTGGAGTGAGGTGAAATTAACAGCACACAGCACAATATCACACACCAAAACTGAAGAGAAAGACTTCCTGAAATAAAGGAGAAGTCTATCCTCCATCAGTAATGGAAAAAGTGAAAGACCTGCACTAGGCAGAACCAGGGTCACAATGATCCCTCACAATAGAGGGGCCATGAAATTGAAACAGTTATCCCAGGAACCATTTAGTGAGGTCTTCATACCATGAGAAGACATATTACACAGTCCTTGACACTGCCACTGCAGAAGAGCCAGCTCAGTTTTGTCAGGAATGTAGAACACAATTCTCACTGCCTGTACTCAAAGAAAACTGAATTCAGTTGCAATACAAATAAATGAGGACTGCTAGTATGACCACGTGAATGGGCAGACTGGCTTGCAATACAAGGCTGAAAGACCTCAGCAAAAGGGGAGTTTAAAACCAGGAAATGTTGGGACAGGGGATTCTGTACATATATGTAGTAGGTAAACAAGAAGGGATTTGGAAGTGATGGAGGAAAGAGAACAGAGGAAGTAAAACATATAAACCACCCTGGAATGGAAATCTTTAAAAGTTTTGTTTCAGAAGTGAGGAAGCAGTATTTCAGGAATGCAAGAAACTAATGTTGATTTAAGATGGTTCTTGGTAAATTTATGAATGGGATTATTCACATCACACAAGACTACAGGATGTCTGGTTCGCTGACTCCGAAAGGTCCCTCAAGTCCTATGCATTGAGCTGCTTTTATTAAGTATCCCATATATCCAGACTTAATTATTTGTGATATGTTACTGAATTCCACACTACGAGTCTCCACAGTCTTATTTTAGTAAAAGAATGTCCCCACCAAAAGGGAGGGATTAAAAGGGTATACAAGTGTATATGAGAAGAAATGGATAATCAGACATGAGAAAGATTTAAAGAAATGGATATGCAAAACTAAGGGGAAGTAGGTTGAAAAGAGACAAAGAATGTAGAAATACTTAACAGAGCACTATAAAGAGAATAAGGATCAATTAATATCATTTGTCAACAAGGTTGATCAAGAAATACTAATCACTAGATTAAAATACAGCAAGGAAAAAATCATAACTAGAAGAACAGTTACATAATGAAACAACCTGCCAGTGAAGGTTACAGTAGTTCCATCACTGAAGATATTCAAAGCTATTTTAAGAATAACGAAATCCATCTACCAATGATTCAGGCTGATGGGCTGAGATGACCCAGGAGGCATCTCTTCAGCTGACATGATTCTACTCTTCTGCAGGCATGCCAATGTTTCATAGGAGCTGTGCTTCAATGAAATGTTTCAACTGAATTCTAAGAAGTCAGGTTATTATAAATATCAAGTGGAAAGACAGTTAACTACTTTTCCCAATTAGCAGAAAGTTAATTGTGTTTCAGTAATCTACATTCTGGAATGTTTCTAGTAATTTTCAGCTAAATCTATTTGTGCTGCAATTCCTCCAAGAAACAATTATTTTCAAAATAAAATCCAAACTTCTTTCATGTCGAACATTAGAACAAATATATGTATTTATCTAATATCTTATACATGTATTTAAGAAACAGCAAAAAATCCTACTGATTTCATTAAAGGATACATTACTATATTCCATTAGTTGTTTGCTTTTAAGTGTGTTAATACAGGTCTTGAACATGTTTTCTGTTTATTGGAACTAGCACAGTGCACACTGCTTCTAAATAAATAGGCAGTATTTGATTCCTAGTGACACAAAGTCCAATTAAGATTATTTTAACTTTTGGTCTTTCTTTTAACAGTTGTGGTTCATCAATATGTCAACTGTGTGTCTATGAGGACAATGCACATGGAATTCATGTAATTATTAGGAGACGTATTAGAAATAGAATATATCACTTAAAATATCAATCAAATGTCAGATTTAATGGAGAATATCTACGGAGAGTGGAAGAATTTTATAGATTTTTTTTTCCTGCCTATTTTACCGAAATTACAATAGTACTGCTATAGAATATAAATAGTCATGTACGTTGTTCAGTTTCTATGGACAGAAAGCTTTGTAGAACTGAAATCTAAGTGGCAGACAGAAACCTTGAGATGGTGCCATTTTGTTCTAGAAAGAAAATCATATATTTTAGACCCAGCCCTCTATGGGGAAATCTAAAGAAAGACAATCCATTTCTAGAGGTAAAGATGCTGTTTAAAAAGAAGCTTTCTGCTGAAATGAAAAAGTTAGGAGAGGAATAGGATACTAAAAGTGGGTCCAGTAGAAGTTGCATGTTGTGCTCTACTGAGGTAGCTGATCTGAAGGGTCAGGGTGTTATTCACTATTGTGTGTATTTTAAATGTGCTTCATGATATAGGTCCCTGTGTCATTCATGGGACACTGCTAGCACAGACGGAGCAGTTCAGAGGATGCAGTAAACTGTTCTAAAAATGATATCATCTCTCTCCTTGCATTGCAAGAAGTCCAATTCCCCTGCTCTGTGTAGTTCAGAGTAAAGGCATGCAATATAAGTGAACATTTCTTTGATCGTTCTCTTGCATGACATTTATTTCAATCCTGAACACTAGATCTCAACTGGAGATCCAATATTAAAAAATAGTTTGATATATTTTTATCTGTAGAGTTACAGCCCTGCACAGACTAGCTGCTTTACTTTCCATTGATTTTTCCCATTACCTACTCAAGAAAAAAAGGAGTCTTCACTGGTCCAGAGCGAGTGGAGAAGGGACTTTACATGGATCAGTGAAGAGGGCAACAAATGCCATGTAGCCTCTCCATGGAGGCACATACTGCTCTCACGCATGTAACTCGTATGTGGCTGCTTGTTTCTGAAAAGTCGTTCACTCTCAGCTGGCTTACTGTAATGTGCCTGGGAAATTGTTTATGGTGTGTTAACAGATGTGTGGCAGGTTGATGAAGTACATGTAGACACAATAATAGCTGAATATTTCAGTACAAAACCCAACCCTTTTGGGTTTTGGAAAACACAAAGTTATAGAAAATGAAAAGGTGGCTGCTGAAGCAACTGCAAAAGGATCCTTCTGAGTTATCCAGAGCATTATCTAAAAAAACCTCACACCACAGCAGAATAATAAAAGAAAGCATTGCTTACAGTGGTACATGTTAGTTCTCACGTATTGCATGTTATATTATGATGTCAGTAAATCAAATGACCTTAACTTGATTTTCCCACTTTGCCTAGAAAAAATCATCAGGAAATTATAAGCAATATTTAAGAGTTCCAGTTTAAGAAAAGATTGGATATGCTTCTTTTTAAAGAAGGCTATTCTGTACTGAAAACTCTGCACCATGTGTGTTAGTGCTTTAACAATCCCATATTAGAAAATGAAGATGAGGATCTGCTGTTCTGCTTTCAAATCCAGGATCTCTTTATTTCATAAAATCTGAAGAATACATAATGTCTATTTCTATGCCAAATGCATCAGCAGAAAGAATTTTTTCTGTGTAAACAAACTGGCAGAATGAAAAAGATTAGGAGCTTCCAGATAGTTATCTTGAATTATATATGAAAAAAGATTCATAAATTACTTTTAAAGATGTATTGGCATTTAACAAAGCTGCTCATTAGTGCTATTTAAAACAGTGCATTTAATCTAGCAACAACTGAATTGCCTGTTGGATGGCAGCTGCAACATCCACCTAAAGAAAAATGCATTGTGTACTTTAAAAAAGGGTGTTCTCTTCCAGTATGTCTTAAAACAAACTATATTTGTTATCTCTCTGCTCCTTTTTTCCATCCAAGAAATACTGTAACTACTCAAGGGAAATGGAGAAGATTTGTAATTTGTTCCTCTGTCCCTTTCTTGCCAGTACAAGAAGTAAGGTTTGCTGGTAAATTGTCCACTGTAAGTACTTGCATTCTAACTCTCTGCTAAATCTGCTCTGTTTTTCCAAGGCTGCAACAGGAGGAACTGGGTAGGCCAAACAGGAACAGCGCTGCATCTGTACCTGCTTAACTCTGTCATGCAGAGGTGAGCACACAAGTATGTGAGTGCATATGGATGCAAAGAACTCTAAAGCTTGTAAGGGAGAGGGACAAAAAAAAAAAAAAACCTGTGCTTTAGGATATGGATTTTCCATTTTGGACATTATGGCCTCAAGCTCCACCAGGGGAGGTTCAGGCTTGACATCAGGAAAAAAAAAATCATGGAAAGGGTCATTGGGCACTAGAACAGGCTGCCCATGGAGGTGGTTGAGTCACCTTCCCTGGAGGTGTTTAAAAGACGGGTGGATGAGGTGCTGAGGGGCATGGTTTAGTGACTGATAGGAATAGTTGGACTCAATTATCCTATGGGTCCTTTCCAACCTAATGATTCTGTGTATTTCTGTGACTAGGAGTGGGAGGTTCTTCTATGGTGCTGGATGTCAGGGGGGATAATTTTTGACCTGAGGAGGAAATGCCAGATGTGGAAAGGACAGATTCTCCAGCCTGGGTGTCTCAATACCATACAGGTTAGGTGAAGCTGCAGGACCCAAAAGCAGATCTGAGATGTCAACAAGCTTGACCAGGTTGTCAGTGAGGAATGAAGATGGCACATGGGATTGTATACATGCCTCACAGTCAGTTTGCGTTAGATAACCGTGTAAGTGAGCAATGAGAAACTCTAGAAAAAAAAGTGAAGAAGTCACAAAAGTGTTGTTACTGTTTGGTAATCTGCTTCAGGGTAAAGTGATTTTCAGCTTGTAAAGAAGAGAGATGTCATATTTCTTCTCACAATTAAAAAAATCAAAAAAAATTTGATGATGATGTTTCATCTGTTTTTTTAATCTCTTAAAAAGTATCAGCCTGGAAATTATATGTAGAATTAAGGCAAATCAACCCCCAGGCCCATAGGTACTTATTCTGGNCCTTGCATTGCAAGAAGTCCAATTCCCCTGCTCTGTGTAGTTCAGAGTAAAGGCATGCAATATAAGTGAACATTTCTTTGATTATTCTCTTGCATGACGTTTATTTCAATCCTGAACACTAGATCTCAACCAAGATTATCATAACTGGAGATCCAATATTAAAAAATAGTTTGATATATTTTTATCTGTAGAGTTACAGCCCTGCACAGACTAGCTGCTTTACTTTCCATTGATTTTTCCCATTACCTACTCAAGAAAAAAAGGAGTCTTCACTGGTCCAGAGCGAGTGGAGAAGGGACTTTACATGGATCAGTGAAGAGGGCAATAAATGCCATGTAGCCTCTCCATGGAGGCACATACTGCTCTCACGCATGTAACTCGTATGTGGCTGCTTGTTTCTGAAAAGTCATTCACTCTCAGCTGGTTTACTGTAATGTGCCTGGGAAATTGTTTATGGTGTGTTAACAGATGTGTGGCAGGTTGATGAAGTACATGTAGACACAATAATAGCTGAATATTTCAGTACAAAACCCAACCCTTTTGGGTTTTGGAAAACACAAAGTTATAGAAAATGAAAAGGTGGCTGCTGAAGCAACTGCAAAAGGATCCTTCTGAGTTATCCAGAGTATTATCTAAAAAAACCTCACACCACAGCAGAATAATAAAAGAAAGCATTGCTTACAGTGGTACATGTTAGTTCTCACGTATTGCATGTTATATTATGATGTCAGTAAATCAAATGACCTTAACTTGATTTTCCCACTTTGCCTAGAAAAAATCATCAGGAAATTATAAGCAATATTTAAGAGTTCCAGTTTAAGAAAAGATTGGATATGCTTCTTTTTAAAGAAGGCTATTCTGTACTGAAAACTCTGCACCATGTGTGTTAGTGCTTTAACAATCCCATATTAGAAAATGAAGATGAGGATCTGCTGTTCTGCTTTCAAATCCAGGATCTCTTTATTTCATAAAATCTGAAGAATACATAATGTCTATTTCTATGCCAAATGCATCAGCAGAAAGAATTTTTTCTGTGTAAACAAACTGGCAGAATGAAAAAGATTAGGAGCTTCCAGATAGTTATCTTGAATTATATATGAAAAAAGATTCATAAATTACTTTTAAAGATGTATTGGCATTTAACAAAGCTGCTCATTAGTGCTATTTAAAACAGTGCATTTAATCTAGCAACAACTGAATTGCCTGTTGGATGGCAGCTGCAACATCCACCTAAAGAAAAATGCATTGTGTACTTTAAAAAAGGGTGTTCTCTTCCAGTATGTCTTAAAACAAACTATATTTGTTATCTCTCTGCTCCTTTTTTCCATCCAAGAAATACTGTAACTACTCAAGGGAAATGGAGAAGATTTGTAATTTGTTCCTCTGTCCCTTTCTTGCCAGTACAAGAAGTAAGGTTTGCTGGTAAATTGTCCACTGTAAGTACTTGCATTCTAACTCTCTGCTAAATCTGCTCTGTTTTTCCAAGGCTGCAACAGGAGGAACTGGGTAGGCCAAACAGGAACAGCGCTGCATCTGTACCTGCTTAACTCTGTCATGCAGAGGTGAGCACACAAGTATGTGAGTGCATATGGATGCAAAGAACTCTAAAGCTTGTAAGGGAGAGGGGCAGAGGAAAAAAAAAAAACCTGTGCTTTAGGATATGGATTTTCCATTTTGGACATTATGGCCTCAAGCTCCACCAGGGGAGGTTCAGGCTTGACATCAGGAAAAAAAAAATCATGGAAAGGG
>WAAB01021639.1:22370-56417 GCA_013389865.1 Piaya cayana | reverse complement strand
ATACATGCCTCACAGTCAATTTGCGTTAGATAAACGTGTAAGTGAGCAATGAGAAACTCTAGAAAAAAAAGTGAAGAAGTCACAAAAGTGTTGTTACTGTTTGGTAATCTGCTTCAGGGTAAAGTGATTTTCAGCTTGTAAAGAAGAGAGATGTCATATTTCTTCTCACAATTAAAAAAATCAAAAAAAATTTGATGATGATGTTTCATCTGTTTTTTTAATCTCTTAAAAAGTATCAGCCTGGAAATTATATGTAGAATTAAGGCAAATCAACCCCCAGGCCCATAGGTACTTATTCTGGTACAGTCTTCTGCATATTTCAACATCACCGGTGTTGGTAAAAAAATACTCGTGGGTTACAAGCCACTGAATTGAGTGATGAAATCTGAAGTAATGGTTTTTACTTTATTTCCTCCTTTGCAGTGATCTTAAGGGAAGGATATAGCTAAGATTAATATCTACTTTGAAAAAAGTGTTTTTAAAAGCCTTTTGAGGACTTATATTGAGACTCACATATTTGTTCAGCTTTTAAGGAATTAAGTATGTGAAATCTTTTATTTCAGTCTAGACCATGAGTATTTTAAATCTTTTCAAGTAAAGAACAAAAACCTCACTGAGTTATGGAGAAACAACAATGTAGCTGGCATTCACTCAGGTAAGACAAAAATATATTACAATGGCAGTATCCACATTAGTTACACTGGACTGGAAGAGGTCTGAGGCAAAACTACCATGGTAACAGAGATAAAACAGCCTCTTCGCTTTGCATGTGAGCTCAGCAACTAACAGAGTAAGGTTTTTCTTCCTTAATCAAATACAACCTCTCAAATAAGAGAACTGGCAGGCTGTTGTTCCCTAGAATTAGTGTTAAAAATGCTAGATTCTTTGGGGCAGACACTTCCGATTAGGATTTTATTCTTGGTTTTCTTTCAAAAAGACAGTGATTTCCTTCTCCAGATATAAAATACAGTTTATACCTCTGGAATAATAACAAATTATTACAAACAAGATGCTCCAGAACCTCTAGATTTGATTTTAAATAATTCCCTTGACAGAAAAATTTATACTGAGAAAAATTAAAATAATTAAGCCTTCAATCAAAACACTTAAACTCCAAGTTAAAAACAGGAACAGTTTAGGCTCCTTAAAGGTATTTGTACTTACTGTTTGCTTTATGACTGCAAATTTGTTTTGTGCCTGGACAAGTGGCATGTTATGATCAGTAAATAACAGCACATAATACTCTGCCTCAAACCCATATGACCAAAGGATGTAACAGCACAACACAATGCTTTCCCTGGTGGGTGTAATCCAGGCTAATCCAAGCACTGGCCTAGCTCCATGTGCCAAGGGTGCTATTAGGTGCTACCTAATATGACCTCCTTCTCAGGGGATTCATCTTCCTAGGACAGAAAATGATGCAAAGAGAACACTACATTAGCATCACTCTCCATCTTATTGCAGTTCAGTTACAGGTTGCTTGTGTTTGTTTCTCGTACATAACACCATATAAATAAAACATCAGCATAAAATCCTAGACAAGAAAGAGATAAAAGCTGTTGGGCTAGCACCAGGAATGACGAGTTAATCAGTACTGGTCAGCATGTCAGCAAGAATCAAACATTAACTAGCCCAGCTATCAACGGAAGTGAGTAGTATAAAAATTATTAATTCTTCCTATAAAGAAAGGCAGACTGCTATGAGGTAGCTTTGCAGATGAATTCTTCTTCCAAAACATGAGAGGCAGAATGCGAGAACATTTCTAATGAGTGAGGTAACAGAGGCTGCTATCAAAGGTCTTAGATCAACAACAACAACAACAATAAACGTGTGTTTGTTGTAGAAGAGAAAGAGGAGGTGGAAAGATATAAACAGGGGTACAGAGATCATGCCAGAGGGAAAGAAATTTATCTTTTCAGCAGTTTGGATGAAAACAGAGCAGGATCAGGAGTCTTTGACTCTTGTTTTTTCCTGTTTATGAGCTTTATTAGAATGGGACTATCTGTTGCAAGGGGTCAAAAACCAAAGAAAGGAATATATCACTGTAGAAAGTGGAAGAGTTAGAGGTATAAATGAAAAAGTACACCAGTAAGACAGAGAGTGAGTGAGAGTAGCAGTAAAGGGAGGAGGAAGTGGAGGTGAGCTGATGAGAAGAACAAGGTCACATCCCATCTTGTAGGTTGCATCTTTTTGATAAATCATCATGATCCTAAATTGAGAGGAGAATAAAGTGAGTAACCGAAATTCTATCACAAAAAAATGAGTCCTTCTTCAGGTCATTACTACATGTAATGTGGTAGATCTCAAAATATAATCTGTACTGGTATATGTGATAAAAAACAATTACTGAAAACAGATCTTACCTACCAAAGAGGTCACAGAGTACAGGATTTTATACAACAGATGTTTAAAGCAGACAAAGCAAAAATAGCACAGCAATTGTCAGCTTGATAAGGTGCTGACTGAGATAATACTGTCTTCAAAAATAAACAGAATAACAATCTCTCAGCATCAGGAAAATCCTAATATAGGCCATTTTGCTGACAAGGTCGATGGCACTGGAAAAAAGGACCAGTATAGACAAAAGAAAACACCAAAATGCTACATGAATTTTCATAGCAGTCCTAGAAAATCATTATTACGATGAAAATTAAGCTGCATCTTTTATTTCCTAGATGTTGAAACGTTTTCTTGAAACACGTCCTAAGAATAAGTAGCACATGGTGGGGGCTTGCCAGCACATATGCATTTCTTCTCTTGGCTTTGAGGGACAATATTACTTCCTTTCCTTGTTACTGGAAAAATACAGGTTGACCTCTCAGGGGGTTTTGCAGTAGGAGCAGCTGCAGAGAGACCTGCCATACTTCTGAAGGCATTTCTAGAGTTTTCAGCAAATAGGAGGAATAACAGC
Source organism: Piaya cayana (assembly GCA_013389865.1). Classification (NCBI taxonomy): domain Eukaryota; kingdom Metazoa; phylum Chordata; class Aves; order Cuculiformes; family Coccyzidae; genus Piaya; species Piaya cayana. Next base: position 53,506 of record WAAB01021639.1, on the reverse strand, counting down.
AGGGCAGCATAAAGTAGTGTCAGTTATAGTTGGGAGTTCTGCATCTAGCTTCTGTAATAGACAGCTGTAGCCTGTTGCAAACCCTTCCTTTTCTACAATGGAGCAGGGAATAAAAAAGAAAAAAAATAAAAAGGAATGCTTGAAACCTCTTTCATTATTTCTTTTAAACAAAATCATTCACACCTGCTACATCTATATATTCTGTGCTATTTTCCCTCTCTCATACAGACAACTCTTCTTATTGCACATGACAAGAGGCCTCTACATGGGCTGCCTCCACTAGTCCACTGTATATAGTGGAGCTGTAGAGAAGAAGGGTTATTATGGCATATAGCTGGACATCCATGACATGGATCTGTGAGAGCATGTCCAGAGGTGGGCCATGCAGATGATCAAAGGACTAGAGCACCTCCCATGTGAGGATAGGCTGAAAGAGTTGGGGTTGTTCAGCCTGGAGAAGAGAAGGCTCTGGGGAGATCTTAGAACAGACTTCCAGTAATTAAAAGGTGAGCCTACAGAAAAGCTGGAGAGGGGTTCTTTATCAGGGATTGTAGTGACAGGAGGAGGGGTAATGATTTTAAACTGAAAGAGGGGAGATTGAGATTAAACCTTAGGACAAAATTTTTCACTCTGAGGGTGATGAGGCACTGGGACAAGTTGCCCAGCGAAGCCGTGGATGTCCCATCCCTGGAGGTGTTCAAGGTCAGGTTGGGTGATACCACAAGCAACTTCTAGTTGATACCACAAGCTTCCTTCTAGTGGAAGGTGTCCCTGCCCATGGGAGTTGGAACTAGATAATCTTTAAAGTCTCTTTCTACCCAAACCATTCTATGATTATATGATTTTGAGATCCAATACACATTCAGAGTTGCAGCTTGCTCGTGACCTTATTGAATAGAGATGCAACACTTTAGTTAGGTTTAGTGAGGTCTTTATCAGAATTACAAAGAGGCACTTGACAGAGGAACAGCTAGACCTGTTGAGACCACTGATAAATTGGGCAAGTACTCTCTCTTACTTTCTAGTGCTTTATCAAAGCTGTGACTTCAACAGGAGTCTCAGAAGTTTTTTCTGTTAAGACACACAGTGTTTTCCTGATGTAAGAGAAAAAGAATCTATTATGTAATTCAGAAATAAGTTTAATGATTTTTTTGTGTTCATATCTCAGTAGAAAACCAAGAACATGATGACACTTTCAGTCTAATTACAAAATGTTTTATTTTTCTCTTATGTAACCTTGCAGAATTCTTAACATTAATTCAAGTAATATTTTCTTGCTCATCTTCTAAGTTCAAATGAGGTATTTGTCCTTTAACTTTTCTAACTTCTTTTCCCTTTCAGCTCATTAGGAAAGTGATCTAATTGCTCTCCTAGATTTTAAATGACTAAAAGAAAGATAATCCGCAGGGCAATTTTGATACATAAAGTGGTTTTACTTTGACTGTGTGTAGTCAACACATTTACAACACACCTACTAAAAACTAGCAGTACACACTGAGAGCTTTTGGGACTAAGGATTGTTAAAGGCATCAGGTTATAGCACACAAATTGTGGCAGCTCTTCACCGGCAACACATAGTGGCACCAGTGTACATCTACTAGAATTTGTCTCATTGTGTCAAACAGCCTCATAACCCACCAGAGACGAGGATGATTGTGGAAGAGGCTGAGATGCCATTAGAGACGTTTTCCTCTGGATGCATCAGTTCTACTTAGAGTGATTATACCAACTGTAAATAATAACAGTAATAATGCATTCCCCTTGGTCATAGTTTTCTTTTCAAACACAGAAAAAAAAAGTCTCCATAAATACTTAAAAGAAGTTAGAGACTGTCTTAAATGTAAGTTCCTTCAAGTTTCTGTTAATGCCCCATGTTCCCCCACTAAGAAATGCTCCATCCATCAGAGACCACACAGGAAAGTCAGAGAGAACTAGGAGATATGTTTCCAGAGTGGGCTCCAGTAGCCCCTCCCTCAAAGAGAGAGAAGGGTCTTCATCTCCCCCACAATCTACACAGCCTCACCTGCTGTCAGCCCTGCATTTAACATTTCACTTTATTTACAGGCACTTCTGGATCCTTGTTTATAGCAGCTGTAGTTTTTTAGCCAGTTTGTGGCTCTGAAAAAGCCTAAACCACTGTCCAATTTGAGTACAGATAAGAGACTATAAAGTCTCTATTAAGCCTAAACTAGTTTTCAGTGTGTCAGAACTGATTTACTACAAGCTTTTCTACGGCTGTGGTATCATTTATGGAAGGGTTACTGAAAGAATCCCCAGACACTAAGAAAATGAAATATATGACAGTGTAATTTTTCAGCCTACCTGTGTACACTGCGGGTCATAATTCTGATCAGTGAGGTGAATTTGCAGCAAAGTTCAATTCACCGATTTCATTGGCACAATTACCTGCAGGTAATATAGATGCACAGACTATAAGGAATGTGACTAGTTTGCTCAATACAGCCTCTAAAATGCTAAACACACACAGAAATAAATTTGTGTTTATAATAGCCTGCTCTGCATAAGCTTGACTCCTTCAGAGTCAATGGTGTCGTACTGTCTTCTTCTACCCCAGAGACACCAATGGCTGCTCAGTGCCACAGCACACAAACCCTGAACAGCTGACATCAAACACTCAAAATTAGAGGTCACCTTGCAATTGCAAATCTTCTGATAGTTTATTTAACTTGATTTTATTCAAAGCTTTATTCTTACTCTAATCCTTCTTATTCTTATATAAAAATGTATGACTGGGGATCATCTTATGTATTTGCCAGGCAGGATAATGTACAGGTACAAGGAAGAGTCCAAGAGCCTTTATATGTGTTCGTATGTGGTTAATCATGCCCATATAGTTAGACAAAGTTCAGTCACTGAGTTATATCGAAACATATTTTCTCTGCTGTGTATAGCTATTTTTCCTCCACTTTGTTCTTCCTTTTAAACTTACTGTGAGATCACTAATTGTTTTAATTGCTTCCCAAGAGTTGCCATGTACTATTTTTGCCTAACAGAGAAAACATGTATATATCAAAACAAAACTAACAACATAAGGGGTAGAAGATTGTTAGGTACATTATTTTCTTTTGAAAAATTCAACCTTGGTTCCTATGGAAACATCAGCCTAAATATTTCAGTGGGATTGTTAAAGTCAGACCCTAGCTGAGTTTGTTGGTTGAACCTTGAAAAAACTATGGAGTTTAGGGTTTTGTTTGTTTCTTATTGGTGCTTCTAGGTCTCCAGTTTTCTTTATCTCCGAATCTACTTAGTGAGCTTGTACAGCCTTACACTATCTGACACCTGTGTCTCTGATGTACAGAGCCTGAAATTTGAAATAATCAACCAGAAGTTAATTTTTTACTTTTAAAAAACCCTAAGTAATTAATAATAATTCAAAAGTTTCTCAGTGTTCTATACATATTTTTAGTATAATATTTAAATAAAGGCAAGACTATATTTCAAGAAGTGTAGTCATACTTTCTGGAGAACAGATCTCAGAAATACAAAGTACTCAACTCTTGGATAGTGACAATCACTTTGGCTATGAGCAATATAACTAACAAAGATACCTTCATTTTTAAAGTATATTTTTCAATAACATTAGTCCACTTCATAGTATAACTTTCTGGTTATTTTAAAAGATGTCACAGACTTCGTAGCTAGACTGGTGTCCAAACTTTCAAACCATTAAGTCTGGTGAGGAATTCTCACTTGTGTGAACTGAGTTGTTACTCACAGGATCACAAAGCTGTGAAGAACCTCAGGAAGTCATCTTGTCTGTTCCTGGACCATCCAATGGCATCTGCTACATTTAGGTTTTTCCCAACATACCTTTGTCAAGCCTGTGCTTGAAAGTTTTTCCTGAGAGAGGCACCACTGAGTCCTTGAAAAAGGTGTTTTGCTGGTCGGCTTATTTTTCCTCTTGGAAAAATTTCTAAAAATGTTTAATCCAAATGTCGTGTGTTACAATATGAATCTATGAGGTTCAAAAAGGTCAAGAGCCAGATCATGCACTTGAGACACGACAGCCCCATGCAAGGCTACAAACTTGAGGACAAATGGCTGGAAAGCTGCCTGAGAGAAAAGGTTCTGGGCTTGCTGGTTGACCACTGGCTGAACATGGGTTAGCAGTGTGCTCAGGTGACCAAGAAGACCAAGAGCATCCTGGCCTCTATCAGAAATGTGCTCAGCAGGATTAGGAAAGTGATCATCCCCCTGTACTCAGCACTGGAGGGTCACACCTCAAACACTGCTCAGTTTTGGACCCCTCACTACAAGAAAGGTATTGAGGGTCTGGAGCATGTGCAAAGAAGGGCAATGAAGCTGGTGAAGGATCTGGAGCATGAGTCTTATAAGGAGCAGCCAAGGGATCTGGATCTGTTTAGTCTGGAGGAAAAGAGACTCAGGGGAGACCTTATTGCTCTCTACAACTACCTAAAAGGAGGTTATAGCAAGGTGGGTTTCGGTCTTTTCTCCCAAGTAGCAAGCAATAGGATGAGAGGAAACAGCCTCATATCGCACCAGGGGAGATTTAGACTGGATAATAGGAATAATTTTTTAGCATTGGAACAGGCTGCCCAGGGAAGGGCTTGAGTCACCATCCCTGGAGGTATGTAAAAACATGTAGATGTTGTGCTTCGGAACATTGTTTAGTGGTGAGCTTGGCAGTGCTAGGTCNCTCACTACAAGAAAGGTATTGAGGGTCTGGAGCATGTGCAAAGAAGGGCAATGAAGCTGGTGAAGGATCTGGAGCATGAGTCTTATAAGGAGCAGCCAAGGGATCTGGATCTGTTTAGTCTGGAGGAAAAGAGACTCAGGGGAGACCTTATTGCTCTCTACAACTACCTAAAAGGAGGTTATAGCAAGGTGGGTTTCGGTCTTTTCTCCCAAGTAGCAAGCAATAGGATGAGAGGAAACAGCCTCATATCGCACCAGGGGAGATTTAGACTGGATAATAGGAATAATTTTTTAGCATTGGAACAGGCTGCCCAGGGAAGGGCTTGAGTCACCATCCCTGGAGGTATGTAAAAACATGTAGATGTTGTGCTTCGGAACATTGTTTAGTGGTGAGCTTGGCAGTGCTAGGTCAAGGGTTGGACTCAATGATCTTAAACATCTCTTCCAATGTAAACATTTCTATTATTCTGTGATAGTATATGTGTGTATGTGCACATGTGCATAGTTATACTCTCCTCCTTGACTGCATGACCTGACAGCTGGCACAAAGGAAATCCCTTAGTCCAAAGCTCAGCAAATGTGGCTACCCCTAAGACATAAGCCCATTGAGACAAGCGTGGATGTGCCATACATGATTTTCAACATATATCTACCAGAAAATGTATCTATATTAAGCTAATATTTGGCTAGATACATAAATTAGAAACATCTTTCATTATTTCTCAGTAGTGTTAGCCTACATGAAATTATTGGGAGTTGGAAAATACATAGAAACTTTAACAGCACTAAAATAAAAATCAATCTAACAGCTATGTGTCACAATATATAAGTCTAGGTAGTAAAATCAGTCAGGAACTGATAGATATCTAAAAGCGTATGCAGTTATTCTCCAGCTTTCTAACACCTATTAAGTCCCAGTTTTATTTCTTCTTATTAGTTATTTTCCTAAATTTGTCTTTGATGGATGCCATGTGGTTGTCATTTGAAAGAGCTGATACCCTTGATAATGTGTACCTTTAGCATTTCCAGGGCAGAACAACTGCTAAACTACTCTAAAAGATAAAAGTTTTAAGAGAAAATGACATAAAGCCTCAAGAAGAGATGAAAAAAGTATAAAACCAACTGATTTTAGAATTGTTGTGGGTTTTCTTTTTATCATTGTATTTGAATTTGTTCCAATCTAGAGTCCACTTTAAGGGTTTTATATTTGTCAACAAGTTTAGAGAGAAAACTACCTAGAGGTGTGGGAGAACATAATTCATTTGTCAAAACAAGACAATTTCTTCATAAAAAATATCTACATATCTCATCCTCAGGAGACCATAGGCTTTAGAAAGTATAGAGGAGGCTGTTAACTGTAAAAATCAACTACTAAACTTCAGTTCTTCCATGAGATGTGTGGGTGTGCACGCATGTGCATGGAGGTGTCTCACAAATGCTACTAATAACCCTTGCACTTTAAAGGACTCTCAGATCAACAAAGCATAGAGAGCTACACTCAACTTTTTTGTGTGAAAATTAAAGACACGCAAATAGAAATGAGTGTATATATGAAAACAAATCCTCAGCAACTGAAGCAAAGTAATACTGTTAATATGTTTGGAGCACAGAACTTAGAAATAGATGTGTCTCTATATCAGAACCATATTCTTAAAACACATCCTCAAAGCTACCAATTGAGAAAGGGTAGTACAGCCCCTGTCTGACTGGCTGAAGTGAAGGGTCCTTTCTTCTGTTCTTCTGGGTTGTATTCTTGGTCTAATACACTTGGACTTAGAGAGATTCATCTTCTTGAGAACACTTTGAGAAATAGTTGTATGCTTTGAGGCCAATGGCAATTTGCAATTGCCTTCAATCAAGCTAGGAGTACACTTAAAAAGGACTCAGCTAAAGTGTGTAATTTTCTAATGGATGGGATAAGCATCTGAAAATGCTTTTCTTCATATGCCTTGGAAATGACAAAACCCAGAAAAAAAAATTGATCTTCAGGTGGTCTGCATTTTCTCCTATATAACATTGTAGAGTCTGTGCAGCTTACTAGAGCATTTTAATCTTTATGTATTTTATTGAGAAGCACAAGGAAAATTATCTATATGCAGAAATGACTAAAATTCTTCCTTTGTTTTGACCCGATGTAAAAAACCAAAGTATATTACAATGAGATGTAACTATAATAATACAAAATTCTGCACAGGTGGACTTAATATTTGCACTGATGGTTACCGCTTTTTGCTTTTGTTTTTTTAGGGTTTTTTTAGTTTTGGTAGATTTTAAAGTAGCTGTTGCTTATAACATTTCAATCTTCAGGTATTTATAGAACCTACTACTTAAAAGGCAAAAATAATCAATGAATCAACTAATTTCTTCAATAGATACAAGGCTACACAATGGTATCTGAGATTTTACTGTATATAGCAACCATCTTGCTCTCCAAGTGTAGATCAAAGTTACATACGTTTAAAAAAATGGAAAACCTGTATAATAGATTGAGGCAGTATAAAAAATCACACAAACCTGTTGCTGTGTTTATGAATATGGAATCAGAGAATACAGTAGCTAACGAGATAAAGCTTTGTCAAGAAGAAAACTGTGACTTTTCTCATAGAATCATAGAATCACCAGGTTGGAAGAGACCCACCAGATCATCAAGTCCAACCATTCCCACCAATCTCTAAACCATGCCCCTCAGTACCTCATCCACCCACACCTTAAACACCTCCAGGGAAGGTGAGTCAACCACCTCCATGGGCAGACCATTCCATTGCCTAATGACCCTTTCTGTGAAAAACTTCCTCCTGANTTCGAGAAGCTGTCTCACCAGAGCCGAGTACAGAGGGAGAATAACCTCCCTGGACCTGCTGGTCACACCATTTCTGATACAAGCCAAGATGCCATTGGCCTTCTTGGCCACCTGGGCACACTGCTCGCTCGTGTTCAGTCGGCTGTCAACCAACACCCCCAAGACCCTCTCCTCCAGGCAGCTTTCTAGACAGACTTCTCCTAGTGTGTAGCTCTGCATAGGGTTGTTGTGCCCCAAGTGCAGGACCCGGCATTTGGCCGTGTTAAACCTCATCCCATTGGACTCAGCCCAGCAGTCCAGCCTGTTTGGATCCCTTTGCAGAGCCTCCCTACCCTCCAGCAGATTGACACATATGTTTTTCTTCTGGAAACTGGTGTTAAATTTTTTAGCTTTATATATTCTCCTACAGAAGAACACATATCTATTACTCATCTGACAATTCCTTCCTCTCTTAGATGTATAAAGGCAGAGTCCAATGATTTCTACATACTTTTAACCACTTTATTTCTACTAACACCTATAGACACCCAATGTGATATATTACTACTACACCTTTAGTGTTATCTCTATGTCAGTGTCGCTCAATACAGACTGAAAAGTAGCTTATACCAGACTTCGTGTTGCCTCAAAATTGCTTATTGTCAATAGGGAGACCAGATGATAAATGTAGTATTTGCCATGACGTTAATGTAAACTATGATTGTTAGCGTATGTGTTTGTACACAAGTTTTCTAGAACATAGACAGGGCTAATCATGTCTTAACAGAAAGAGGATGACATTACCTCCACATTGGGCAAACAACTTGAGCATAGTGGGGTTAAGAACTTGGTCAGTAAATACTTCAGTTCCTATGTCAAACACTGGATTTTTCTGCCTTGCAGAGTTAAATGTCTAAGCAGTTGAAAACTAGTCAGTAATGCTTTGGGACTAGTATTAAAACTTGATGTATCGATTAAGTATCAGATTTTAAGAACTAAATGCAAAACCTATCAAATCCCAAAGGGAAAGTAATCTGAATTTGAGTAGACCCCAAGGAGAATGAGCATTCATTGCTGCACTTGCCCAAAATCCCAGTTTTCTCCACGAGAGCAGTGCCAGCAATGATGATCTGGTCTAGCAGCTGGATCTCAGACTAAATATCTGATCAAGATCTTTTCAGTTCCTCACATAGGCAAAACAGCAGAAAACCTTTTATAGCTGACCTGCAATGGAGGATTTTCTCCCAGGGATGTTCTTCTTTCATTTATATGCAGGTGTGCATACAGAAGAAAGCTGCATTACTAGTACTTGGACTGTTGTAAAAATGTTTGGTGTTTTACCTTGGAAATTTTTGATGTTAAGGTGGCAAGGCATTGGCATCCCATTCTCTGTGGAGTAGAGAGGTATAAACAGAGATCTGGTATACCCCCACACAACCAGCAATTCAATGTAAGATCAAGTATCTCCATGAAAAAGCAGGCTACTCCTTCATTAAACTGCACCACCTAGCCTAGCATCCTGAAATACAGGTTATTGATTTGAAGGTGATGTGTTTTAGTGCTAAGCATTAGCCTGAGTATCCTGACATAGATATGCAGTGGGTGAGATGATTTGAATCTTGAAGGTTTCTTATGAGTTTGTAATATCCAGTATGATAGATAATTCTGCAACTTATGTAAGAGTATGATGAGTTGCTGAAGTAAAAACCTTTCACCTCCAGGCAGTCTGTTAAACACCTACACTTTTCCTGTAGAGTATTTGGGGATTCTTGCAGTTGTTGATTGAAGAGAAAAATGTGTAGCAATTTTTTTCTTTGACAGAAAGCTTTCAACATCAGTAATTGTGAAATGTTGCTGTAACTACTTGGCTTTGCCTGGGCTTCCAAGTGTAGCAAATATCTACTTGTCTGTCATGAATGAGTTTTTAGGTAAAATCCATATTTAGATAAAAGTGCAACTTTACAGAGTTTTATGGCAAAGTCACCCTATTACTTACTACATGAAGGAAACACATGGAGAGAGAATAAAGTTAGAAAACTCACAAACTTGGTCAGCATTTTATGGCTAAGAGACACAGAGGGTAAGGATTATACGTGTTTATAGATAAAGACTGTATGTGCACACTCAGTCCTCTATGTCACTTAGCTAAGATTTCAAAGTTTCATCATGCTTATCCCCAACTCACTCACCTTCCATCTGGATGTCTTTTCTTTGCTCTGAAGTTCAAACCTGAGGTTTTATGAAGCAGACTTTGAGGTACTGGATTTCATAAATTAAATAGAGTAGTACAGCAGTATGGTCATCTCTGCAGAGAGGACTGACAAGAACAAAGTAATCACCAGCTAATTATACCCTTACAGACCATTTATCCACCCCTCACACAATGGTTCAGTCCAATAGTAATATTTGACTCTGGGATGTTCCGGTTCCTCATTGGATTTCTTTGATGTATTTCAGACAGGTTGTTATCTTGTCTTAGTCACAGTTGTTGATGATGGTCTGTATCCTTGAAGGTTCTGCATGTTCTGATTTTTTTTGGCTCTGGAGACCCTGTTTTGACTAAATAGGCTGTATATGTTGGGTAAGTTTTAAGCAGAAATTTACAGCTTCAGAGCAAGTCTGGCTACTGATGTTAAGAAAGCTGAGCAAACAGCATACTGAATCACACAATATTATAACTCTAAGTGATTTATTCTATTTAAAACATTGTTTACTTAGGCTAAAAAACTAATCCCTGCTAAAAAGTAAAGTTGCCAGCTGCCATCCAGAGAGGATTCAAATGGGCCTTACTAGTGATCTGTCATTGGTCAAAGATCTCTGCTTCATGGAGCACATTCGAGAGACAGCCAAGTGCAAGGGGAGATTGTCATCATGCAGCCAAAGTGCCCAGTAGGGAGACCTTAGAGTAGGCTCATTTAGGCTGTCATATTTATTGGATAAAAGTGGTTAGTTCATAGTCAGATTGCATACAGTAGGAGAGCTGTGCACAAGGCTCCTTATACCCACAGTTTCTTGATGCTTATTTTGTCACTCTGCTCCTCATGGGCTTCCTGGAGGAGGTTTTGGCTTGACTCTGGCATAGGCCTTCTCTGGAGCCTGAACCAAAGTGCTGGTGGTTTGGTTAAGGAAGGGGGTTAAGTGCATCCATCACACTGCCTAAAAAGTTAAGCGGCAGATATTAAAATACTATGCCTTCAAGATCTTGGTCTTCCCTATGTTACCACTTAGCCTGCCAGATACAAGATAACAGTGGCTTTAAGGTATGTGAAAGGCAAGTCCTGATTTAGAACCTAAGAGCCCTTCAGGCACTGTTCTTGGATTGACAGGTGTCTTTCTCACATTCCTAAGACTGTTTCTAATGAAAACCTCCAGCTGCAGTCCCCCATTGTAAGCATTGATTAATTTTCTTATCATTTCTCAGAAGAATGAGTAGGTCAGGCAGTAGAAAGGCTGCTAGATGAGGAAATAAACATTTTCTGGATATTAAGCAAACACATCTACATAAATGTTTACCCTGTTGCACTGTTTATTGTTGTCAAAATAATGATAAGAGTCAGGAAATATACTAATTCTACAGCAGCAATTCTGCTCTATCCTGATGTTTATCTTTTGCATACAGAATTATAAATACAACTTGCATTAACCCAGGAAGGTACAAGTAAACTGAATGAAAACACATGAAAATAAGAGTACCCAGAGTGTAACGGGGACTCACAACAGATTAGCAGAAACAGTATTTCATACTCCCTAAAAAAGCAGATCAGAAATCAGAAGAGTTAACAATATGTCAAAACATAAGTAAGTTGTCTCTGTGGACTGTTCCAAGGCACTCGTGTGAGCCACAAAAGTAGGAAGGTTTAATACTTCACCATCAAAACCACTGAGGTTCACAAAAGGTAAACTTACTGCTGTAGGCACAGTTCAAAGTGCTTACTGCTTTTGTTGTATTCAAAATTGAAAGAGCAGTCCCTGACTGAGAGGACAAGAATTTGGTTCTATAAGATACTTTTGAAAATTCTTGACAGCACATTTGCTGTAGCCTTACTTAAAATACATATCAAATCCATGTTGACTGTTTCCTGAGGCTTTGGTTGTAGTTTTGGGTTTTTTCTTACAGGTAGACCACCCTTATTCAGTTCAGGTAACAAATAAAAGTTTCCGCTGAAGTCAGGGGATCCCATAGAGAAACACAACATTCTGAAACATCAGTGAATCCTAAAGTTCTGTGAGAGGATTTACCAGTATATTTGGGAGCTGCGTTCTTGATTTTTATCATCTCCATCCAATCAAGGTCACAGCATCTTGCCATGTGAATTGATCTACTGAAAAACAGTCAGCCTTTCAAAGATACTGCAACCTTTCAAATCTGATGCTATTTTTGATCAGAAAGAAAATTCATAGTTATAAAAATCTGGGGTTCACTTGGTAGATTACTCCATTCAAAGAAATGAGAGTTTGGCTCAAAAATCTCTACTGGCTAAGAAAATGATGAACACACAGATGACCTTGTACAGATATCCTACTAGCATGCACAAGTAATGACAGCCAGTCCATATTTTATTTTGTTGCTGAAAAGAAATACATATTATACTTTTTCTCTTTCTGGAGCAATCCAGATTTCAAACAGACATTTAAGCAGATGTTTTCTTAGCAAAAATCAAATCTAGTTAAGAGAACAACAGAAATGTTCATACAAAAACCTGTCACTGGGTTACTTTCTACTAATGAAATTGCTTAATTATCTTTTCAACAGACACAATCTAAGGCCTATAATTGGTAAGCATGGTCTTGAAATTCCTTCTGCAACTTCTTATAGCAACAGCATGCTACAGCTGACAAATTACATCTATAATGTAACACATATATTCTTAAGTACAATAATGGACATTAAAAGCATGCTCTACCACATAGCTATTACATCTATTATATAAACTGCCATAATAAAGCACCACATGAGCTCACTTTCAGCTATTTGAAAAGCATTAAAAATTCATGTTATATGAACAGCAACGTCCAATACTCAACTTCCATAAGTGAATATTTAAGATGGACCATGAATTATAGTGCCAACTAGCAGGGCTTTAAAGCACTTTGGATGTTAGTAAAATCACTCTACTATAATGGACACACAAAATGTCATCCATCAGCCTGCTGATGCTCCCTATTATAATATATCTGTAAAACTCAGGATGTCTGGGGGGCATTGGGTTCCAGTTTCATAATGTGTGTTATGTAATATTACTCTTTCATGAGGAAAGGTCAGTTTATGTTGTTTTCATATTTGACGTTACAGCCATTGATGATTTCTCTCCATCAATACACAATCTCTATCCTACAAGGTTTTACTTTGAAAAAAATTTGAATCATTAAATGAAAACAAAACCCAACCCCCTTGTAGTTATTTTTCTATCCTCAAAATCCCATTACTTTATTTGGATTAGTATTTCACAGAACCTTTTTTTTCTTGCTTTCAAATCTGTACTGACAAGATTGCTGAAATAAATCATTAAATAATGCATCAATACGTTATTTTGTATTTATGATGTAGCTCTTTCCTATCCCTTCATCGTGCTGTGCTGAAATTTGGAGCCAAGCATGAGTTACAGGCCTGCAAAGCACCATGTGTGCTAATTGTGCTTTATGTATTGTTAATATGCAACGTGCCCCAAGATCAAGCTTCCAGGGCCTCAAGGTCTTCTGAGAGATTCAAAGAACAAAAAGAGGAGATTCTGTTTGTCCTCAGAATTTACCACTTCCTTTAATCAACTTTCAGTCAATGCTAATTATCAGAAACACAGGGAGGGAAACACAGCTTCATGTGGCAGTTTTTCTCCATCTTGGTCCAATGCAGAATTGCCTTGCAACGTGCTCTTACTTCAATTTTGGCATACAGTGTCAAGCTGTTTATATGTTGCTGACACAGATGCTTTCTGCAGTGTTTCTCTAAGAGGACCCTTTCCAAGAAGACCTTGTTAAGTACCTGACAGAACCAATCTTCATTTAATTTCAAGACACTTGGACCTTTAGATGTAATTACATGTATAAATGGAATGACTCACACAATTTTGCTGCTGTCAGTAACTTACATTTCATTACTTTTATTTAGCTGACAGAGACCTGACAATTGTAGTCTTCCCTGGAGATTGTGTAGTGAATCTAATTTACAGACATTCATTGCAGTTGTTTGGTAACAGACTGCCTGGCATTGTGGTTGAACACAGAGGTGAACCTACGTATATTAGGATGAACCCAGATCAAAGTACCAGATCTCATTTTATTTTTAATTACAAGAGCAGAAATTTAAGAGAGTGTGGAAAGCTGTATAGGCATGAGAGCCCATCTGGACATGTTTAACAGGGCTCCTGTCGTGCTGACAACTTTCTACAGCTCAGTGGTGTCTAATGAATTTAAAAACCATTTTCTAATATTAAAAGAAAATTGAAAGTGTCCAACTATGAAACAGTCCCTGACTGCTGCTCAGCACTGCATCTTCTGTGCTGCTGCCCTGAAAGCATTTAGTCCCGTGGGCTGCTCTGCTATAGCTGGTACATGGGGAATGTTGCAGAAATGAATATGCTACCTGCTCCTTGCTAAGGGGGACTGGAAAGCCATAAAAGCTGCCATCTTCTTGGAAAATACACTCCTAGCATTTAACACCTTGCCACTTTGCTTCCCTTAAATTAATTACCTTCCTTACACATGTTGCTTCCTTTACATTCACTTGTATGAATACAAAATGTAAAGCTTTGAAAGGACTAACATACTCCTATCAAATAGAAGGTTCAAGTTTGTGTTTTTGCATGGGTTCATTGATGTTTACCCAAGTGAATACTCCCAGCTCAAACGTACAGTCCCAAATCTCACATGGAGTCTCATGTGCTTTTGGTACTCAGTATGGCTCAGTCAACTGCATGGCAAAGATAATACAGAAAATACCATCAAAAGCTGCAGGCTTGGAATTCTGTAAAGGAAAAGCATAAAAGTACAAATAACTCATTCAGTAACAGTCTCATATTATGCTCCCTCTGGAAAGTAAATGCAGCCTATGGAGAATTTTCCAGTAGATCTAAGTAACTGAATGGCTCAAACAAACTACAGGACAAGGAAGAGAGAAAGAAAGAGAGAAAGAAAGGGAGAAAGAGAGAGAGAAAGAAAGGGAGAAAGGTAGAGAGAAAGAAAGGGAGAAAGAAAAAATCATGAGAACCTAGAAAAATTACAGTAATTGCAGTCTTAAAGCATCCAATTAATTTGGAAGCCAATGTGATCCACTTCAATTAAGATTACTTGTGTTCAGAAGACATTTAAGATATTTTCATTTATTCTCTGGACCTTTTAATTTTAAGTACCATGATTTTTTAAAGAGCCACAGAAGATATTTTGAGAAGAGGTTATAAAAGTACTAATGTATGGTTCTTGAAAGTAAAAGAAAATCTGACTGAAGGTCTTGCAAAATATAGGTGGATGATATTTCCCTGTTGTGTTCAGTTTTATCTAATTAATAATGTACTAGAAATGAATAGTGTTGTAAATTGATTAAAAAATAATAAAAAGACCTAGCATAATGTATGAGGAATTTCTGTATCAATTACATATTCCCTGTTGCTTCAGTCCTTTTGATCCATTACTTCTTAATTAGTATTGTGCATGTCTACTGTAATGTGATAGCCTGAAGCATGAGCACACGTCTGAATCAAATCTCCTGTCAGTCCTGTTTACCCTATTTTGGCTTACATGTCAGAGTCACCTGAGAGAGCTCAAACTCCATTTCTTTGTGTAAGCCTAAATGAAAAGCTGAACTTCACAAGCTCACCTGATGTGCTCCAACTGCTGATGGTTAATTAGTCCACAGAACCAGTAAAGAGAACAAACGCATATGCCAGGGCATCTGAGTCCTCCACACCATTTGCCCCTACAGAACTGACTGTATTGCACTAAACTGCCTACTAACATGGACATAGCGTAGAAAAAAAATAAAATCATGGTTTTTTTCATTCTCACTAACCATTTTGCTATATTTGCAGCCTGACTAACAATGAAAAAAATCTGAAATGTAAAAGACTTCTTAATCCTTGTTAAAATTCTTAAATGCTGTTAAACAGCTTGTTAACAACTTAATAAAGTTCTGGGATTTTCCTGACACTCCTGGAGGAACACTTCCTGAACCAGCTGTACATAATTTCATAATGATAAAATAATTAAATAAGTTTTCAAACATATAACTATCAGAAATTATCACAAGGTTTACTCTACTGCTTCACTGTGAATATGTTATAAATCATGTTCCCTTAACAGAGACATTGTTGAGGAAGACTTAGATCAAACCCAGTATTTTTTAGAACAGCTTTTGTAAATTCAGTTGTTGTGAAGCTGTTGTTAATAGTGATAACTATTTGGACAGTGAAGTCACTTGTTCTCTCACATAGGTCCCAAAGGCACTCACTCATAGTCATGCAGTGGGAGGAACAGTGGGAAGGACAACTCCAAATGTTCACTCAGAAGTGGACTAGTGGACACTGGCACACCAGTGATTTCTAAGTAGCATTGGGAAAGTCCCTCACAGCAGTCCCTGGATTCCTCGGAAGCATGTGTAACTCCTCAGCCTTTGCCAGCAGACACCCGCCTTTGTTTCTCAGACGTGACTTGAGCCACCCAGTGCCTGGTTGGTGTTGATTCGTCATGGCCCTGTGTGGCATTAGCTGACTCAGGGTGTATATCATTCTGGTGGATTTGATAGGACCATTTACCACTTCCTGGGAGACTTTCACATGCTGTCTCTTAGCACATAATTTCTTCAGCTACTCTTTTCTGGTAATCATTTCTCCATCTGCACATGTAGTTATGTACACTTTAAGTGTTCACACACACTCACCAAAAAGGAACTTTTCTATCAAGGTTTGTATGTGCTTTCTGTCCAACATTGAAATCCAGAAAAAATCATAATTACTTTCCCAATATTTTCTCAACTAGAACAAACTTACATTCTTCCAATATTCTGGAAACATCTCCTGGTTAATTTTCAAATTCCATCCCACACTCACATAGATAATATTGCCCAACTGAACAAAAATTTAGAGTAGTTAAAATGCATCCTTTTAATGACATATTTCAAAATAAAGATAATGAAAACAGTTTTTAAGCATAAATCTAAGTATTATAATTACTTTGGTTTATTCCCAAATGACAACCTGCCTGGCTACTTCTCTTGCTTTGATCTCAAAAGACAACCTATCTGGTTTCTTCTGCCCAGTTCTAGTGATGTAACAAATGTTACTTAAAAGAAACAACAGAATTCTTTTCTGAGCTGACAAGAGGATTTTTAGCTTTTTGAGGAGGGGAGCAATGTCTTCAAACACCCTTCACAGGTCCTGTGTGTAAGCACCAGGAATTTAAATTAATCTTAGTTAATTAAGAAAAATATGTCTTCCCCATTTTATAGGCAGGAAATTCATTGTTGCATCACTTTGGGCTTTTCACCTCTTAGAGCTCTAACATGAGTCTGACTGCACCCAGCCAGGCTGCTCTGCATGTGAATAGATAAGTGATTCAGAAGTATTTAAACTAGAGGTCTATCAATTTATTCATACAATTTGGGAGGCATATGCAGGGATGCCACCCACCATGGTTGGAAAAAAAGGCTGGAAAAAAAGGCTGGAAAAAAAGGCAAGCATCACAGTTTTCAGGAAGTGAAAGAAGGAAGATCAAGGAACTACAGGCCAGTCACCTCACCCAAAACTGGAATAAATGGCAGAAAGTTTGCAGTAAAAGCACTTTAAACATCCTGGGTTTATAGAGCTAAAAAACAATATATTAAAAAAAATGGGGCTAAAAATCAAATGAAAGGAAGTAATCTTGAAAAGAAATGAGATAGAATAAAGCTACAGAAAAAGTAAGGGGAACTTCATGCTAGAAAAGGAGAAAAGAAACATGTGTGAGAGAAGAGAAAGTTACAGCGGATAAAGAGAGAAGTTGAATAGAAAAATAGAGGATGCAACATTTGGTTTAATTTACCCTTGGAAGAAAAGCTACACTTAGCTCATCTTTATTCTGTAGAAAGTGTTTACTAAAGTCCATATTGAAGCCTGGGCACATAGAAAATCTGTTGCAAATTTTCTGTGCCTCTGTATATTTTCAAATCATTCTAAATATCACAGAAAAATAAACTGATAAGTAACATTCTTCTGTATCTCGTTACAATGGAATGAGAATTTATAGCATCACTTAGAAAAAAAGATTATCTTTTTTCCACTTTGCAATCATCATATGTAGCAGTAGTTTTGAAATTGTTCATTATAATCACAAGATATAATTAACACACCATAAGTAAGTCACTTAAGGAAGCCAGAATAAACTTTGCCTAAAACCAAAATAAAATAAAGTTATTGTATACAAATTTCCACACTTTAATCTTCCACTGCCATAAAGAAGATGACATTTGCAGATCATGTATGAAAAACAGCTTGCATCATTGCAGTTTCTTCTGTACAATTCAAGACATTATTATTATTACTAAAATAATACCACTGACTTGTTACACGTCTTACCAAAAACATACCATAATTCCTTATGAAAATTCCTATTATCCTAACCTAAAGCCATCCATGGAACATGTTGCTTGGACATGGATGATAGCTATTCCCACTGTCACAGGAACTTCAAGGTACTAGCTGAGAGGCTGGTAAACTTGTATGCAGCATTCTGTATTACAGTTACCTTGTGCATGGCAGACAAACCCCAAGGTGTGAAAAATAGCTATGCAATGCACTAAGTATTGATTCTGTTTTGTATAGCCTATATCCACGCATAGCTATGTAACTATCAACCAGAGAGAAGAGAAAAAACAAAGGTCAGCTCCATCATGGCTGTCTCTTATCCTGTGTGTGAGGTACGACGTACTCTTCTGGCTCCACCAGGGAATAGGAATTCAATTGAGGGATTCAAATAATCCAGAAAGAGTCCTCAAATTCTTAGTCACAAATTTTGCTTAAAATGTTAAGTATATTTATACTGTAAAAGGAAAACAAAATAAAATAAAAATATTTACTTTTAATTATTTTTTAATGACAAACAGTTATTTTCAGGAACTGGAGCACAGAGAGGTCCTAATGACACTGGTGTATGAGGCTCTGCTGATTCTAGCTTGCTTTGTCTGCTGTGTCATGGTTTTTGTTCTCACCTTTCCTTAGTGCCTCTGTCTCTGCGCTCTGAGTGTTATAGAATGCCAAAACTATTGCAGTTGTGGATCTCATTGGGTTTTTTTTTCTTTTTCTCTAGCTATTTATAGGGTTTTTCTGTTCTTACTGAAACTTCATTTCTTGAAATATATTGGAAGCTGATCTTGTTATCTCTCCCATTCAGTAAAAAGCACAACAGTCCTAGGTAAAGCAATAGCTACGGGAGCTATGGGAACAGATAGGTGCCAACATCATTTTTGTATAAATGTTTTTCTGAATAGGAGAGGCTGTTTAGAGACCAGAGAAGCACAAATGCCCATCAGCCCCTGAGACCTTCCCCTGCCTCCTTTCTTCTTTTCTGATAAGAGGAGAGAGACAGATTTTGCCAGAGATCAGAGGAAACTGTCTCATCCCAGTGGGCTTTGGGAACCTGAGAGGTCTTGCTAAGGGACCTATCACTAGTTAAAAGCAAATAGCTCATCACACAGCAGGAAGAGATCTGAAAAGATGGAAATGAGGCACATAAATGGGAAGGAAGGATTTAGATGACAGCTAAAGTGGTGAAGAAAGAATAAAGGATAAAAAAAAGGCAAAAGAATAGAGATGGAGGGATGAAACAACCACAACTCCAATCTGTACAGGAAAATATCATAAACTTGCTACACTGCAGTCTACTTTTAAATTTCCCCAAGGATCAGCAGGCAGTTTGAACTGACAATAAGATGCAGAGTAAAGCACCCCCTGACATGTACAGGAAGAGTCCTCCAATGTGAGGCAGTTTTTCCAGTTGATACATCAGAATCATTGATTTGCTGGGCATCATGCTTCAGTACATAAGGTTAGATTCTCCTCTCTCCCTCTGCTCATGGGGATGTTTTTTTCCTAGATCTTATACTCAGGTCTTCCACTGCTGATATTTAATATTGTTCAAGGCAAAAACGCTGTGTGACCAAAACAGTGTGAGGAAAAAAGTAAACACATTTGTAGTGTTAATAAATTTTCTTTGGCTGCCTGAAATGAAAACTAGACTGAGTGATAACAGGCTGAAATGCCCTGAGACTTTAACAAATCAAAGACTACTTTAATGGGGACCATGAAAAGTCTTTTGAAAAAATTCAAAGATAAAATACTACAGAGTGGCAAAGAGACTGTCTTGAGGGAGTCACATAGTCACTGTTTTCCTCAAAAACATGTTAATACAAAAAGACACCTGAAACTTCTGATACAAAAATAGTTGACAAATAAATATCTCTGACCACAACTCTATTCAGTCCCACCAGTTATTAAAATATTTTTCTAAGTCTCATTAGCTGGTGAGAGACCATATGGAAAGCACTAGTGAAGACTAAAAAAACTGTAGTGTTGGCTCTCAAATGTTGTTGTGGGAACTCCTTATTTGCAGGCTGAACGGAAGGACACCAAAAGCAAAGCTCCTTCTTGGGCAATGAGATCCACATAAGATACCTTCTGTCACTGACTTGTGTATGCTCCACAGGAGTTTTTAAGAGAGCTTTTAGAAAAATTGAATGAATAGATGTTTTCTCATTCTTCAAGAAGACACTTCAAGGTAAGAAGACTAACTGATACTTGCGCTGTGCATGAAGCAGTTCTACCTGCCAGTCTCTTTCTTTTGGTGACACACCTGCACCCACAAATGTCCCTCTGCTGTGAGCTCCCTCATAAGGACCTCTTTCCTCAATGCTTTCACAAAAAAATATCATCCAAGGGATGCTCCATGCTACCTTAAACACCATCCTTACAAAGCACTGCAGCTATGTGCATCTCTGCATTACATTGTGCCATAGCCCTTTACATAAAGACCAGAAACAAATGCATCCATTCTCCACTCTCACCACCCATCACCACTGTTTTAGAAGCTTCTGCTCATTTCCCTCCCAAAGCCCATTCTGGTTTTGTTCATGATTGTTAGTGCAGCAGCCATCTCTGTATTGCCTGCCTCCTGTTGTTGAGGTGAAAAATGCAATTTCTGCTTCTGAACAGAGTCACCTCAGATTCATGGTACTGCCCATGCATAATTCCCACAAGCAAGAGCTTAATCCAATCCATCTGGTTTGTGGCGCTGTCACTCCTTGTATCAGTGACATGTCTCTGGTCACCATGCAGACATTAAGAGATGCAAAGGTCTGGATTTCCCAGATCAAATAAGCAAGACCCCTGTGTGCTGAATGCTGTGGATGCAGTTACAGAGTAGTGTCTACCACCCCCTTACCCCATGGTTGTTGTCAATGCAAAGGACACGTCACTGACTTTGTGTAAGAAGGTAGCTTATCATCAAGTTAGGAAGATTTAACAGATCTGTGTTAACCTGTTATGAATGATGGATGTCATCAATTACTAGCAAAGAGTGGCAAGTTCTGCTTAGAGTATTTCGACATCTTAAAGATAAGTCATGGGAATTCCTTATTTTACATTATCAAGAGTCCATTCCAAATAAAGAAAAAAAACTAATACAAGAATAGCTATTTTCAGCTCCAAAGCTATCATCTGCTGATTCTCTTCAGAGAAGGTGGTAAGCACCTAACAACCTTGTGTTACAGAAAGGTAAAGCTGAAAATCATCAGTTTGCTTGAGTGTTGAAACTGGAACTAGATCTCAGCTCCCAGCCCCCAATCACTAGTTCACATTACACTTTTCTCCTTAGAATGGTCAAATATTAAGTTCAAGTCATTGTTTAAACAAAACCTGATCCAGTCAGCCTGTCAATAGGAGTATTACTTCTGTGGACAATTCATTGTGCAGTAAATTAAGCTGTTCACAGAAAGTGGGTGTCTGGTGCTTCTCTGTGAACAGATGGAAGGCTAGAGCAAATTATGTTTTCTTTAAAATGGGAAAGAGAAACTGGCAGATGATTTTCCAACTTCAGTATTGTTAGCTGTTGCAAAATTAACAAAACATCCAGTACGTGACCAAATTATCAAATGGCTTAAATACAATTACAGTGCATTTTAAATATCAGCTCTAATTATATTTTCCTTTGACAAAGTAATTACACTTCAAGAAACCACAATCAGAACAATTTTTCACTGCCAAATCTGAGAACAGAAGGTGAAAAAGCTGCATTTAGATGACATAAAAATGACTAGCTTAACTTTTCTATAATAAAAAACCCATAATAGTAGAACAGCAAAAAATAGACTAGAAAACTCACATTTTAATCTTATTTCAGTCATTCAGTGATTTCTAATTTAATGATCCTTAATAAAAACTTTATATTTAGTTTTCTTTCCTTCCATTAACTTGATTTCTTGATATTTAAAATTGCTGGGCTGCCATAGAGAGTCTATATAAATCTAGACCAAAATTCACATAAGAGTAAAGTTAAATATAGCCGTTTCCTGTAGCATGCCAGCTCCTGCAAGGTCCTCTGAACGTCTGTTAGAGAAGAGTAAAATACTCTTGTGAGGACTGAGAGGATATTTGGTTTGTGCAAATACCAGGTTATGTTGAACATAAAAGACTGGAACAAGAGAGTGGAAGAGAAGCAGTAAATTAAAAACCCAGACAGAATCAACCCCAAAGGAGAAGGCTTAAACAGAGACTGTACCAGATATCTGAGCTCTCACATTGATTATTGATGGGACATGGAAGCAGCCACTCAAAGCTTTGAGGAGCTTCAAGCAGAACTTTGTAACTGATGAGAAAGTGGGAATGAGGTTATTATGGGTCTTAAGGGCAAGAACAAACTTGTTATGGGATATTTGAGGCAAATGGTGGGAATGTGATAAGTATTATGGGGTGTTTAAGGGAAGAGGAAAGGCAGACATCAGGGGAGGCTGGGGAGGACCAATAACGGGAAAAGGGAGAGGAGAGCAGATAAAAGTAACCCAGTCCTCCTTCTTACCACTGGAGTACGCTGTTGTTACACTCCATTCCTAAATATTAACCCTGGATGAAAGTGTTCTTCAGTCAATGCAGACTTATGCAGAAAGATTCAAGAGGGAGTAGATGGTGAGTAGAGATGGGGGCACATACTAGGGGTCTGAGAGTTGGCTAATGAAGGCACTGTAGGTCTGAGCCAGCTACCGGGCAACCCAAGGGTCTGAGAGGAGGCTACTAGGGACACCATAGGGTTGGACACGCTATCAGAGACCCATGTGATTACGCATGTTTGTGCGTGTGTGGGTGTGACATCTGCTAGCAAAATCTGATCCCAAATAAACAGCAAGTAAAGACTATTTGTGTTTCTCATGTTTATGTTAGGTGGGCTCAGCTTCCCCTCAGCAATGCTGCAGTTCTGGTGTCTTTACATGCACACACACATTCATCTCTCTGGATATTTCTCAGCATATTTCATTGGGCATTGGAATATGCTGCCCAGGGAGGTGGTTGATTCACCTTCCCTGGGGGTGTTTAAGTCACGAGTAGACGGGGTCCTGAGGGACATGGTTTAGTGTTTGGTGGGAATGGTTGGACTCGATGATCCGATGGGTCTCTTCCAACCCAGTGATTCTGTGATTCTGTGATATGCTATGGATGAGCAGAACCATATCATCAAGGTAACAATTAAAAAGAAAGTATCTGCTCCATCCCTGCCATGTGGACCCAATGCTCTTCTGTGATGGTTTGAGTGAAACCCCCCTGTACGAACACCCAAACCCCACAGTAGAGCAGTCTTTCCCCCCTCCACCCCACTGTACGAGCCCAAGGGAAGGCAGAAGAAAGAAAGACTGAAAATGCTGAAAATGAGCAGACCAAAGCTGTATGATTATATACACATGTATGAACACTTATATGCAACTAAAATACCATATACACAGAATCAGAGACCCCAAAAAAGACCTCCCCCTGCCCCAAAGGGCAATTAAAAATCCCAAACCAGCAAGAAAGCTAACAAGAGAAAATCACTACTCTCCTCAGATAGCAGGACTTCATTAAGTCGCTCAGAGTCCACAAGGCCCCAACTCCTACACACGAGCAGACCGACAGCAGAGCAGACCTTTCTCACATGGCGACCGGAAGAGGAAAGAGAGAGAGGAGTGTCTGACCTCCTGATTATACCCCAGATTTATGTAGAAAATTGCATGGAATACTGGGAGATATAGTTCTTTCTCAGCCACAACCTGGCTATTAAGGAGGGTCTAAAATCAAACCCATCACATCTTCCAACCTCAGGCAGAAAGGGATGCACAGAAAAACTCACAAATATCCATCAAGTTGACTCTGATGAATTGCTCCTTCTGGACTAACAACAATGGGATATCATCTTTAGAGTCTTCTGTGAGAGGTTTCTTCTGATTGCAATGCTGCATGGCCTGCTTCTCCAGGGTAGTATCTTCTTAAATCCCATCTCAGTCTCAAAAAGCACCAATGAGGTCTGAAAAAGTTCCATGTAGCACTTGACACAACACCTTACCTGCTTGGTGAAGTGTACCTCCCATGGTGCCTTTGACAAAACCATAGGCCCAAGAGAGCTCACAAAAAAGCTTGGTGGAGATGCAGGTAAATACTGTGTTTGGTACAAATTTGGTACAGCAGGACCAGAAACAGGCTGAAAGGAAGAAGATATTTAGCAATTTGGGGATGTTGGCAATATGCAGTTTGAGGCAAAAATATTTGCTTTGAGGCTCTGACTTATGGTTTTGGCACTATTTCTGTTCCAGTCTCCCTAAACACTAAAAATTGCTCAAGTTCTGGTTGACCACTGTTTTAGTTCCATTTTTGTTCCCCTATAATTAAAGAATGTTACATGCTTTTTAAATTAGATCATTTTTGTTCAAGGTCTTTTTTTCCCCCCTGTATTCTGCTAATGAGCATCACAGCCATTAAATTTGAAATTAGTTTGGAGGTTTTCAAATCCCACACACCCTCAACTGCAAGGTTCAGGGCTGCTGCAAGCTCTTAGCAAATTCTTGCATGCATCCAAGCAGCTTATATTTATTTTCTCCAGAAGGGAATTATCCCTAGAGAATGTTGTATAGCAATTATAATTGCTACCCTGGCTCTTTTTGCTGTATTTGAGACCATTTTTTGTCAGGAATTGCTTTCTCAACATTTTTCATTTGCTATACATCTTTTCAGCGCCCTTCCACAGCTGGGGAGTGCCAGAAATTGGGTCAGTTGTTTTGTGTAATTAAGTGTTTTGGAGACAGGTGCTTGGACCTGAGAGGCTGTGAAAGCTACACAGCTGAGCCTCATGAGTACAACTTCAATGTGCTCCTGATAGGTAGGAACTGGAAGTTATTATCTGCCCATTACAAAGAGGTTATCAGGAAATAACTTGGGAAATAGACTCAATCATCCTTGATGTTGTAAGTGTCTGGAGCAGAAATAAAAATCTCTCTTATAGCAGCGTTATAGAGAATAGTCCTTATGCCTGAGACCATGTAGGCTAACTGGACTAATCAGGCTGGACTAATCATCACTTCTCACTAGATTCAAATCCCACTTCTCATGTGAATACTGGAATATACAGGAGTATTCCACCCATCCAGTGTCTGCTTGTATTTCAGAGCCAGGTTCTGAAAATGAACGATGCAGAGAAATAATTTCTTATAGGCCTTTTTGTTGTAGTGATCATGATTAGAACAGGGGGAAAAAAAAACCAACTTCAGGCACAGTGTATTCAGATCTAAGCAAAAAGCATTAATGCAGTCCTAAAAGCCACTGGCCTGATTTATGGCCTGAATTATTACATTCCTCCAGGGTTTCAGTGATGACATTCTTGCTGCATGCTGCCTGTTTCACACGGTTCTTGGTCTTTCTCAGTAACATTCTGTAAAAGTCAGCATTTATGCAGAAGAAAACTAAAGGAACATTAGAAAGACCAAAATGGTGCTAGGCAGAGCATACAAATCATGAAGCCAAAAAGCCTTATGTGTTGTTGCCAGTGGCACAACTGTCCCTTTTGCTCTCCATTCCCACTCACAAAACGCCACTGCTTTTCCCTTGAATATCCCAATGCTTCACAAAATAGCACATGAGCATGGGCTTGAGCCTGGGGTTCACAGCAGCAGGGCTTCATTGTTGATTATGAGCCATTCTGATGTTTCCCACTGATTACTATTCAGATTTCTTTCCTACACATCTGAAATGAGTCCTCATGTTTCTGTTGTCCTGTCTTCTAATATAAAAGAAAAAGGCATTGTCTAATACTAAAAGGCAGATAAGGAACACTTTCCCCAGGCAAAGAACAATTAGCCAGTGGCCAACTTCCTTCACTACATTCTGCTATGTCAAAACCTCTCCTAGATCTCCCAAATGATAATGCATTCGTACTGATAAAGAAAATACCCAGAGGTACCATAATGCTGAGCTTTGGTGGGAATGTGTCTCACCCTTTCTTCAAGGAACAAAACAGCTTCTCACTCAAGGAGGTAAAAAAGAAACTTCCAGTATACTCAAAATATCAAGTAATTGCCAGCTTTGCATTTCTGTAACCCATCTGATACCTTCTGTTACTGGAGGTATAATACTGGATAGATAGATCTGTGTTTGGATGACAATATTATTGTTTATTAATATCATAAAATATGTCCATGGATGACTAAGACGGAGCTATCCTTGATGATAAACCATTCAGATTTGTCATAAATGCATGCCAACTCTCATGACAGTCATGAATAAGAAAGGTATGTGGGATGCCAGAATTTCTTCTTTCATTTTTTCCCTGTTTCTCCTTTGCTTCCTAGTGTTTCCAAGTCTCGTTATCAATCAATAATTCGACAGTCTCACAGGCTGCCTTACTTAAAGCAAGAACTTATTTCAAACTTGACTTACCTATTCCATCACAAACCATCTACCAAAAGCAGAAAATCTCCAGCTTTGAAAACACATTAATATGAAGCTAGAGGCAAGAGTTAATGACAGCCATTTCTACCTTTCTCTAAGTACTGACTGTGCATGCAGAGGTTCAAAGCAATTCTTGTTTCTAACAGTATACATCCCTCATTACAAGATGAGGAATGAGGCAAGTTTCCTTTCTTTTCCAGGAAGACAGGTTTTTAAGGACTTAAAATTGCAAAGGAATGAAAGGGCAAAATAACAGTGCTATCATGCTTCCTTTTACCATTTCATCCCAGGTTGCAGGAACACCGAATATGTAGCTGTGTTGTCATGAAGTCATTCAAAAAGAAATACAGAAGACATTGAAGACCTTTGGCTATTACTGTCCCACAATATGTGGATCAATCCCAGACTGACTTTATAGGCGTATCCAACTTCAATACTTCCCCTGTGAAAAGCCCCAGTGTTAACACTTGGCTGCTTCTGAAATCTGTAGCATAAATATTCCTTTTTTAAAATAAATGAATAAATTTTTCATTATGAGTCACTGAAAGTATCAAGGATATTTTCATTCTATTTTATCTACTTATTGACGGGTTGAAACTGCAGACATCAACGAAAGCTATTCTGCTACTGATAACTTAGCATATGACAAATGAAGAGACATGCACTAGGTTTAAATGACTTTTCCTCTTTAAGGCTTTATGAAAAAGTAAATATTTATCCTGGTTTTGAAATCTGACTGGCAGCTACAAAGCTGCAGGTTTTCTAATGAAACAGTGAAGTTCACAGAACTGGATAGCAACTGGATAGCATCATGCATTTAAATAATTTACATATTTAAATGAGCTATCATTTAAGTCTGGTCCTTTGAGTATGTAGAAATTGTAATCTACTCTGCACAGTGGCTGAACTAAATGTTCGTTACTGGATGCAGCTGAACAAGTAAGCAAGAATGATAAATCACTACCATGGTAAGGAAAACAAGCCCTTAAACTGAAGACACCAGCTTTCCAAATCTTCTGTATAAATAGTTCACAGCCTAACATCTCTAAAGTATTGTCATGCACATCCTCTAAAACTGTAACTCACTTAAGTCAGGACTTGACAAAGGAATGAAGTAAAAATCACTGTGACAGGCAAGTACTGACACTTTTTGAGAATACAGGGACATTTTAGACATTGTAAGATTGGAACCTAAATCCCACCTTCCTCAACCACCTCTGAATCTTGCAGTTTGGAGCTCAAGGATACTCAGAAATGAGTCCTACCTTATTCCATGCCTTCTCCACAAGATTAACTACAGAGAAGCTAACAGCAGGATTAATTCCTTGTTTAGTGAGAATTTCATGTAAGTCATTTCTTATCTTGCTCTACACAGTTGATACTTACCATCACTAGAAGAATCCCACCAAACTGGAACCTCTCTGGCTTTCTCTCCACATGCTGCACAGCAACACAGAGATGTCCATGTGTAGACAGAAAAAAATCCAGAACCTCAGAGCCCATAAAACTTACTGTTCTGCTGTGGACAGACTTCACACAATGTAGGTATGGAGTTGCAGATGCATCCACCTAATTGTGCAGCTGATCTGCAAGAAGCTAGTTGCTCTTAACTGCTATCATGTGAGGCAGACCAACCAAAACAAGCAGGCAAGCAAAAGCTGTAGTTAGTTTGAAGAGTTAGTTTGTGTAAGACAGGTATTTTTCATGGCTTCACTGGCTTTGTTCTTGTCGGCCTCAGTTGCTCTCAGTTCCTTAAGTTTGTGAGCACATCTGGACACAGATAATGGCTACAATTTGTAGGCTGAGAGAGGAATTTCCCAGTGACTCTAATCCTGGAGCTGACAAGCATGCTGTATAAATAAGAGAAGTGGTAGATTTTCATCCTGAGCTTAAAATAGGTCTGAACATTCTGGGAAATTTCTTGTGAATCTACATTAATTACTCCTTGCTAACCTATCTCAAATTAACCTCTTGGCAATCTAACTTCTTTCCATTTGGATCAAGAAAAGAGATTTACATATTTCATCCAAAGTTTTATCTCCAGCTTGAATGCTTAGCTAGTTAAGGAGGCATCTATACAACTTACAAGAAATCTCAGTAGAAACCCAAATTTCCAGCAAGAATATCCTGATTATTAGATTACATTTACATTTCTCCCAGTGGAACTTCTTCACTTTGCGAGATGCTCTACAGTCATCCAGTGCCTTCTGGAGCAGAATTTTAATGTCTGCTGTCTACGCTTCCAGCATCTTCTTGAGGTACATCTGAGGTACTATTCATCTATAAAACAGCATCTACAGAAAATTTATGTCCTCAAACAAGTACTGACAGTGAATTAGATTATATTTGATTGCCCTAATGGCATCTGTGAGAGACCTTCTGATGCCTCCATGCAGGGGGAGACCAAAAAGAAATGCTTTTTTATCCTACTGGCAAATTTCTGAGCAGAAGCAACTTAATTTCTTTTTTAATTTTTCTCCTTTTTTAGATTCAGATATATTTTCAAGTGAAAGGATCCACTTTTGCTACTATGGAGATCAATAAGAAGACCGCTGTATCTTTTTTTTTCCCCCTCTGGCTTTATGACTTACAGTTAAAGCAACTTACTAACCTCTTTCTGCCTTAACCTTAAAGTGACCTTTCTAAAACATCAGAAAAGTATCAAATTTCTAATGTATTATTCTGTATTCCATTGAGAGTTTTTGCATTCAAGAAAAAGGTTTTGACTTTTTTTTCATTGCTTGTTTAGCTCTCTTCCTAGTGAATACACCCTCAAAAATGTGTTCTTAAAGTAATAATGGGCATTTAATTTTCTAGGAGTATTATAAAGCGTATCTGTTCCCCCTTATTTACCAGTAAATTTAATTCCTACATTCCCTTCTGGAGGTTAGGTCACCTCAGGAAGCATGAATTTTACCTCTTCACCTTCTTCTGTTTCTGGATTTTCTTTCAGAAGTAATAGCTCAGTTGCTGGCACTATATCCATATCCAGCTTGAAATGAATAAATATCCCATATCCTTTCATGCAGGCAGTTCTTTAAGCTTTTGCTGCAATATTGACAATAATTCTTATGATATATTTTCTGAGGTAATATTTTTGCTGCTATCCTCTGAGCAGCCTGTGCATGAAAACCCTAGCAGAGCAAATCAACACAATTTGAGTTTTGTGTATTTGTTACAAATCCTAGTCACTAGCTGGGGTTGAACGGTTTGATAAATGTGCTGAGGTTTTTGCAGTCTCAGCTTTCAGATTGAGCCTGCCTTCCCATCCTAGATGCTTTTTAGGATTTTGACTCTGTTATAGCAGCTAAACAGCCTTCAGCTTCCACAAGGTTCAAACTGTAGTGAGTTACTCAGAATAATTTGGCTTCAGTTTTTTTCACATTTATACTTATGCAGACCTGGATTTTCAATTAAAATATACTAATCTTAATATTTAAGAGTTGATTCATAGACAGAAAAAGGACACATCATCCAATGCAAAGACATACTCTTGCAGCTCTTATTAATGGAAGTGTGTTGAATGCCTATCCTTGAAATTATTTGAAACCTAGTTGTATAGGTCCATCAGTAGTCTGGTCTAACTTCAAGGATGGCCCTGCATTGAGCAGGAGCTTTGACTAGATAGCCTCCAGGGATCCTTTTCAACTTAATTCTTTCATGAATATATAGCATTAGCATGTTATCTAATAATATTGATTTTATTCTTGTAATTTGCTCTGTCTTGGGAAGTTCTGATGTAAAATGAGTTGTGCATCTGCTGTCTATGAAATCAACAGACAAATAGGGATTACCTAAACTTCACAGCAAGGGAAGAGATTGCATAAGCATCCTAACAGTTTTTAAAACTTAATTTTGTGAACATCTTATTCTTGGGTTTTTTTCTGTCTAGAGAAGGCCTGCTGTACTAATTGTGTGGAAGATCAGTTCTCTGAAAATATGATACCCTCAACCTCACAAACTGCTTGCAATCCTTGCCTTTAAGGTGGTTAATCACTCTGTCAAATTCAAATGAGTAAAGAGAGGTATATGTGTTGCTGATGGATATTTTTGATGAACCCTGTGTGGCTTTTTGTAGTCACTCATGGGTGTGGAAGCTCAAAGCCTTTGCAATCCTGCTCTCCATTGAGTCCTGCTCAGCCAAAAAAACGCAGCACCTTTTCTTCATCAGTGTTCATCTCCCACTCCCTTCACATTGAGGCTTTTGACTCTACTTGTGGCTATTTTGAGTTGTTTACGACCTTCCTAGTGGGAGGCTTTTCCAAAAGGGCAGGAGGAATGAGTACTTCTTCTAATGCACACAAATCAAAATGTAGCTGGTCCACACAATTCTCACCCATTCATAGGAAAGCCTATGACAAAATCTTGTTAGAAAATAATCATCAAATGCATCCACAGCAGCTTCTGTCAGATACTAATACATCACAACACCTAACACACTTAACCTTATCTTCTAACCCATCTTTCTTCAGCATGATTTAATTCTGCTCCATGTGGAATTCAGAGTTCAGAGTGATTTCACTGTAGATGGACAGACAGGACCTAGGAACTGGCTACTGCTTGAGGGATAAAGCAGACGCTAAATCTGACCTGACCGGAGCAGCATAAAACATAGACTGCAACCAACATTCCAACTCCAAACCCAGGAGGCTAGAGGAACACAATGAGGCTCCCATGATCCAAGAGGAGGTGGTCAGAGACTTGCTTGCCCAACTAGACACCCACAAGTCTATGGGGCCAGACAGGATTCACCCAAGAGT
>WAAB01021639.1:0-22130 GCA_013389865.1 Piaya cayana | reverse complement strand
GTTAAATCCAGCTGGAGGCCAGTCACAAGTGGGTTTCCCCAGGGCTCAGTGCTGGGTCCAGCCCTGTTCAATGTCTTCATCAATGACCGGGATGAAGGTATCGAGTGCACCCTTAGCAAGTTTGCAGACGACACTAAGCTGGGTGGAAGTGTGGATCTGCTGGAGGGTAGGGAGGCTCTGCAAAGGGATCTGAACAGGCCGGACTGCTGGGCTGAGTTCTCTTTTAGGAAAGAACCTTGTGACATCCTACTTCTCCTTGACAAGCTTTGTGAAGGATGATATGTTCATCCTTGTTTACTAGTCTTTTCAGTAAATATAAAACCAATGACATCACAATGTGTATGTACTCACTATAGGAAATTGCAGCCTTTCTGAGGAGCAGAAGTCCAGCTAGATCTTACAAAATGTCCCATGTTCTAGCATGAAACTTTTTCTCCAATAAAAAAATCATTAAAGCCTCAGGTTTCTTTACACTTGCACTTGTTCTGATTAGATTTCCATCCAAGTGATGTTCTATATTTTCCAGCTTTCCAATCTTCAGTACATTTACTTGAATTCCTTTATATCCTGCTATCCATAGACTTACAGACATAGAGAATCCTGTCACTAACAGGCAAGGACAGAATTTAATAAATATGAAAATTTTAAGGTCTATTATCTCATCATGAAGATGCAGTTTTTCCCAACAAATTAACACTGACACTGAACGTGCTACACAGTAGCTAAATTGCAAGCTGGTTTGTGTGTGTTAATTGCTCTGTTGGCATTATTTATCTGTCCTGTATTAATTTAAGCAAGAACAGGTTTTGGGGTTTGGATTTCAGTGAAGATTGTATTAAATATAGCTGCTTTCATTTCCTTTGCCACTTTTCCTTGATGCTGCAAAAAGACCATTTTGAAAAGAAAGAACACAGAAAATTCTGGCTCAGTGTGAGGTGCACTCACAGTTGGATCCCTTCTTTTTGTATTTCTCATAAATGCACAAGTATGTTGCCTCCTGCATTTTTCTAATGACAGAAATTTAAAGGCCTAGACAACAATCAACACTACAGGGGAAAATCTAGTGCAGTCTTATTACCATAGAAATAAAATCAAAAGCTGGATCTGAAGCTATACATTTGTCAACTTTTTCTTAATTTCAGTTTTTACCACTTCTGCTTATCATTCATCAAAAAAACCAAAAAACAAACAAACAAAAAAACCAACACCAAACCAGAGCTCTCAATTTATTACTGGATATATCAAATCATTTTTAATTAAGCATGAATAATAAGTAGCAAGTGGTGCTTTTCTTAGCAAATAGGTATCCATGTAAGTATTATGTTGACAGCGGGCACTGAACTCCAGGTAAGTTGAACAATTTAATTAACACACATGCATGGAATAGGTGGTAAAGAAGGGCATGGATGACATTACCAGGTGCTGTTTTAGAACCGGAGGTAATTTGGAGATTGTGAAGCATTAAAGAAACCTGCACAGATAGAACGCAAACACACTTCACAATTCCCACCAACAGCAGTAAATTTCCAGGTATTTTATGAGCTGACACTGTTGAAAGTCCAGCTAATTTCTTAACCTCCAGTGAGCAAAATTAAGATAAGACACAAAACCCACAACCAAATTAACAAATCCCCAATCCATTCAGACGTGTATAGTTGAAGGAACAAAAAAGATAACACTAAGATTATGATTTTTGGAGCAAGCTTCTTTGAAAGATATGGACAGGGTGAAGTTGTCCAAATGGGATGAAAAAGCTGCCCTAGAGTTTTGGTAAAGAAATAGTGAAGGAAATGATCATGTGCCCTTTTTCTTTCTCATTTTTAATGAAAATGAGTACAGTGAGATGAAAATTGGAAGCAAAAAAGTTTTACATTTGCCATATTAAAGATCTTGACAGTAAATATGGAGGAGAATAGAGGAGTTTTTTAAGGAATTAAGAAAATAGCGGATTCACTCAAAGCAATATTCACCACTCAAAGTCCCCTTGAATTAAACATTGCTACAAGAATCACTAATGCACTGGGGAGATAACATATGTCCCTCAACTAAAGAAAATTACTGGGACATCATCATAGAAATACAGCCTCAACACAGAAAGATATTATCTTCAGACTCTAACACCCTCTTTCAAAAGAAATATAGCCAGCATCAGATCTAATTTACACTAGTGAAAATCTATGTTGAAGTCAATAATCTATTTTAACTAATTATTCTTAATAGAGGTTAGAATCCATTCCAGAGCCTATAATTTTTAATCGTGCCTGAAAAAAAAAGTAGTATAATGGAATTAGATAGCACAAGACTGGAACCTTATAATTCTCTGAAAGACTGGATAACAAGGAACTGTCTGTAAGAAAAGAAATCCCCAGCTTCTAGCCTGGACTGTGTTTGTCAGCTGGATAGCCATCACTAACTCCATGCTATCTCTGGTGCATGAAGGCTCTCCACTGCAAGGTGTACAAATCCATGCATTTAGAAGACAGTGGTAGTTGCAAGCCCTTCTTATTAAGTATGAAAGATAACAAGACATTTGAGAATCATTGAAAAATACAATATTTTTTAGTATAAATTGCGAGAAAATATATACATCAATGCTGTTGAAGTATCGGTTTGCAGTTATTCTAGAAAGATAAATCAGCATTCACATTTTCAAGCATGTAAAGAGGATCCCATTATATTCCTTCACAAATGTGGGGGAAGGGAAAGACAGAGTAACATTCTTCCTCCATGCACTTTTCTGCCCTCCTTAATATTAGTGCTGAATTTGCTCAGTGTACCACACAGACCAATGTATTACTATTGAAAACGTGTTAAAGTTTGAATTCCTGAACAAGAAAATCACTACTTCAATCTATGTTATTCATAGTAAGAAACACTGTATTGTTATTACTCTGGCTACTTTTGTGATTTTTTACATTCCCAGCAGAAGCAGAACAGGATGTATTAGTTAGGCAGTATAAATGATTCACCATTTCTTAGGTGTTATTACAAAACCTGAATTTTAACATCCTTTATTGGAGAGTTTTGTTATTATTCTTCATGGGTTTAGAGCTTTGGAGATTTTGGTGTAAGAAAAATAAAGGAAACACATCAGTACTATTTTTAAAATTCATATTGCCGTATGTGCAATTTTTTAAAATAACTGTTAATAATGTAAGAGAAACATGCAACAGGTTCTGAAAAAGTCTTATAATCACACTTTTTGCTCTGTCCAGGCTCAGGGACCTAAAGTGTTTTCAAACTGCAACAGACACTTTATTCACACCTACACACACCTCAATACAGAGCACTATAGAAATCTCCCCAGCCATTACAGCTAAGTGGAGCAGCTTTTCACAGCTCGCAGCAGCCCTATACAGTAGTTATAAGCACCAAACATTGAAGAATGCATCCAGTGAAGCTGCAGGGGGATTTAGAGTTGTAAAATATAAAGTCAGATATTATAAGCTAAACTGGTAGCAATGCCTGCAGTTTAAGGTTATCGACAATTTCTTTTATCAGGTTCTGGTTTCAGTTCCTTATAATTCTAATTTCTTTCCCTGATTCCTGTCATGAGCTAAAGTTTCTTTTTCTGCTGTTCCCCTAACAAGGTCATTGTTGGTGGGGTCAGTGCAATTGCCTTCCAGTGGTCTGAGAAGTCACCACTCCAACAGGTTACAATAAACAAAGAGCTCTCACATCATCAGCTACCACTGGGAAAGCTCACACAGCCACAGTAAGGCAATAAACTCTTCAGTTTCACAGATCTGACCAGAAAAGTATTTCCATCACTGCCATAAGCATAAGGAAAAAATATAATGCCTGGGCCATAAATTATGCTGTTATCGGCTGGTTTTTTGTAATGTTTTAATGCCCCTATGCTCTGACCGAAATGTTTGAAAATAAGAATGAAGGGGAGCAATGAGGTGTTAGAAATAGCAATGTGAGAGCGCAAAGCTTAACCAAAACTACAAGGCCTCAGAGTAGATCTTATTTGCATATAATTACGAAGGCCCTGGGCAAAGAGTAGAGAGAATCTCAGAAAGGATTCATCTGGGGAAGGAAGCTCCAAGGAGTGAGGATATTGAGTTACAGGCTGCTCTCTGTGGTCCCTGAGACACCTTCCATGCACTTCAGAGAAGAAGAAACCAAGACCACAAGGCACAAAAAAATCTGTATGGAAATAAGGAAGAACAGGGAAAATACCTAGGAGAGGGGAGGGTGCAATTTCTTAGCAGAAGAGGTAGCTGAATTTTGAGGTGGGATAACCATAACAGAGAAGGTCTGGAGCTAGGGGACCAGAAGCCTAATGGGATGGTTAAGGTATGGGTGGGAGACAAGGTGGTGATAGGGGCCATGGAAGGAGTCTGCAGAGTGATGGAGCAGAGCAGGACATGTAGCACAGGCCACACCTCTGAAATCCTGAACTCTTCTGAATTTCTTCATTCTTCTTCCTACTGCTTTTGCCAGCCAGGCCAGAAAAGCAGAAAGTCTGTCATACCACACCATATGGGTCTATCCTGAGGGCCAGTCATCTAAAATTCATCACATGAACAAGTGACTGGGAGCTGCATTGCATAATTCTGCCTTGTGAAGGTCTGCTATCACCAAGGCACTCAGAATATTAATGGATTTTACAATGGCTAGGCAACAAACGAAGATGTATTTACATTGGCAAACATTAGGAATAAGTCCATATGACCAAACCTGTGTCTCTTTGGGTTGGTGTGTTTGGTTTATTTTATTTTAGTTAGTTTAGTTGGCTTTGGGTTGGTGGGTTGGGGTTTTTTCATTTTAGTTAGTTTAGTTGGTTAGGCATTAAAAACCTAACAGTACTGGAAACAAGCAGAAAAAAAAATTCAATAGTTATCTCTACATGGAATGAACAAATGCTCCTGTGGGAAAAAGGAACATGCAGTTCAAGGCAGTAATGTGCTGCATAATCCAAAGGCTCTGAATTTATTTGGCAAATAAATTCTTCAATCTAGCATGTCTCAACTTCCTCAGGTTTGACTTGTGCTTTAGTATTTCCTTTACTAGGTAATGGAATAAGGGAACTATGCGAACTGTGATGCACAGACCACTGAGGTCATCTCATCACTGAAACAGGCTGGGATGTTCAACTACTACTGCAAGATGAAGTTACAAAATCATTTTCAGAGTCGATGCACCAGAGTTTTAAGCATCATTGGGAAATGCTTCCCTCCCTCTGCAGAGTCATCGTAGGGTGCAAGGAGCGGTCACTACTGAGACACAGGAACTGAGTGGTCTGCAAAGCCAGGCATCTCATCTTCAGCTTCACAAGTCTAGTTTAAAATGTGTTGTTCTAAATGCTGAAGCAGACATAGATAGTGGCTGCTGCAAAGCATAAGACCCAAAGTGGCTGTTTAGTGTCACAGGAGACCGCAGAGCAGAAAGCTATTTTTGGAACTATTCCTTTATGTGCAGCAAATAAGTACTTTTCATTTCTTCAACTGCTTTTATAAGCAATTTCTCCCTAGCATGGGATTTGATGTGTCAAATAATATATGATGTCTACCTTTCTA
This sequence comes from Piaya cayana, assembly GCA_013389865.1. Lineage (NCBI taxonomy): Eukaryota > Metazoa > Chordata > Aves > Cuculiformes > Coccyzidae > Piaya > Piaya cayana. The sequence continues at coordinate 16,605 of WAAB01021639.1, read as the reverse complement.
GGTCCCATTTTTGTTGTTTTTCAGAGCAAAGAACTTCAGGGGATCTCCTGAGCTAGCGTAAATTCTTATTTCATCACAGAACTAATTTCACTGATGGTTGAAAAGTGAAGACTACTTAGGATTTAGCATTTGAGGCATTCCCTGACATCTACAAACTGAAGAGCTCAGGGAATGCACAACCAGAAAATAACTCAATACAAAAAAATTTAAAAAACAAAAACAAGGATTCTTTTTCTCTTGCAGATTATCATTTGGACTACTTCTGTGCCCACAGGCAAAATTCAGGAATGCAGTCAAACACATGTGCACCACTCCCATTGAAGTTGCTAAGAGATTCATATGCTTAGTGAAGGGTAAATAATTTTCTGTGAGCCTCTGAATGTTTTATTTGCAGATGTGTTAGAATCTATATGACCAGTATGTGCAGACATTATCACATTTTATTTCCCTTCGAATCAAGTAGATTTAGAGAATAAAAATGGTGACATAAGTTCAACAAAAGCAGCTTTATTTTGCATTCTTGCAACACAAAAATGACTGCTACACAAAATGAATCAGGAACTGGTACTTTCATAAATTGTGAGCTGTAACCTCTTAGTATTTGAAAAATGAATTAATAAGTTAGTAATATTTGAAAATGTGGCTACTGCATATGTCCAGTAATTTTCTTTTGGCATTAAGTCCATGTTGTCACCATGATCACTGCAGGCATGCTAGGAATCATTATCACCCAATATGGGTCCTGAGTGTTGGCCTTTGGAGTATATTCTTACCATGATAATGATTTAATGATTGCTTAATATACTAAAAAAGTCTTGACAATTTTATAGTATCTTTATGCCATCTAGAGGTGGGATATCACTGAAGCTCCCAGTTGCAGGGCTCATATCTCTTGTACTTACCTTTGATCTCCCCTGCACAGACTATCATTCCAGTTAGTTCCTAAGTTGATGGCAGAGACATTAACAGGGTCTTTCTCCATTACCTAGCTTCTTCCTCTCATTAAAAACATGGAAATTTAATATTTGAGGCTGCTTTGCCAGATTTAGTTGCAATTAGGCCACAGGTTCCAGCACTATAAGAAAAAGTCAGAAAATGTTATTGCATGAAACTCATTAGTAAATAAGTCAGACATTAAAAAACCCATCACTTATTCACAAAAGAAAAATAAGTGCTCAACAATCTGTTGCTTTTCTACCCAACTCCAGTAGAAACTGTGCTGCATCTGGCATTCTGTATTCATCTACCTCTGAAGTCCTACAGAAGAACAAACATGGTAAGGATCAATGCTGCTTGAAGCAGTAAGATGAGTCAGGCCCATTTCAAAAAAGAAAAAATAAAAGAAGCCACCAGCCTTGCATTCACCATATGCTCCCCATCTGCCTTGATTTTTTTTGTTCCACAGCCCAACTGTTCCCATGCAGAACAAGTTTTTCCATGCATCCAGTCTGGATCACTTCTGTTCAGCTTATGCTCTTTGTCTCTTGCTCTCCTATCATAAACCTCTGTGAAAAGGCTGGCTCTGTATTTTTATAAACTCCTTGCAGGTAGTATAGGGATGACACTGAAGTAATGGAATCATAGAATCGTTTGGTTGGAAAAGACCTTTGAGGTCATCAAGCACTACCATACCTGTCCACTACTAACTCATATCCCTGAGCAACTTGTATCTCCATCCTTTAAACACCTCCAGGGAGGGTGACTCAGCCACCACCATGGGCAGCCTGTTCCAGTGAAGAATTTTTTTCTGATGTCCAATCTGAACCTTCCCAGTACAACTTGAGGTCATTTCCTCTTGTCCTATCACTTGTTACCTGGGAGAAGAGACCAACACCCACCTCACTACAACCTCCTTTCAGGTAGTTGTAGACAGTGATAAGATCTCCCCTCAGCCTCCCCACCCCTATTCAGTTGACTCTCAACCAACATCCCCTAGCCCTTCTCTACCAGGCAGCTTTCAAGCCACTCTTTCCCAAGTCTGTAGTGTTGGGTGGTGGTGTTGTGTCCCAAATGCAAGTTTCCACACTTGGCCCTGTTGAACCTCTTCCTGTTGGTAACAGCCCATCGATCCAGCATGTCCAGATCCCTCTGTAGAGCCTCCCTACACTCAAGCAGCTTGACACCTCCTCCCAGCTTAGTATCTTCCACAAACTTAATAAGGGTACACTCAGTGTCCTCATCCAAATCAGTAACTTTACATTAGGAAAAATTTCGTCACTTAAAGGGTTATCAGGCACTGGAACAGGCTGCTCAGGGAGGTGACTGAGTCACCTTTCCTGGAGGTATTTAAAAGATGGGTAGATGAAGTGCTCAGGGATATGGTTTAGCAGTGAACAGGTACATTTGGACTTGATGACCTCAAAGGTCTTTTCCAGCCAAACGATTCTGATTGTATGAACACTGGCTGTAATAATCCAGATGTAGACTAATGAGCTTATCCCATTAACAAACCTCAATATTTGCTGTAAAATTATTACATTTGTTTGCATTTTTTTCTGTATTTGCTTTTATTATCTCATCATTTCTATTTAACTGAATATTAGGAGACATAATATGTTTCACACACATGTGCAAACTCTTTTCTCCTTAATAAGGAGAGCAAAAACAAGGAAGAAAGAAAAGGACTACTGACAAGGAGACTGCTGTGGAAACTGGCAAGAAAGCCATGATTATGTTCAGATATGATTCTCAACTTCCTTTACCTTCAGGTGATTCTTGTCCTATTTCTAAGGATACAAGAACAGTAAAATAAATAAGGGTATTGCATAGCAAAACTACTGAGAAAAACAGAAATATCTTTGCCCCATAGCAAAAATCTATTGCTTGTTTTATTTTATGCTTCTTAATTCATATAAAACCTATGGCTGAATTTGCTTTATTGTCTACCATTATATTCCTATATCTAAAAGTACAGAATAAGCTAACATCAGCATTGAAAAATAATATGGGAAAGAAAGTCTCAGCTCAGCGCCCTTGCGAAACAGCATCAAAGGCCTTCTGGAAAAATCCCTCATCACTAGAAATATATGTCAAAGGTAGTAATTAGCACTGTAATTACCCTACAGTCTTGGTATCTGGCTTATATAAGCACTGAAGCCCCAAGAAATCAGGTCAGAACAAATTCAGTTGACACGTACAAATTCACGAGATTGGAAGAGCCAACCAAAACTCAGAAAAATACCATAACTGTACCTACTTTCACTTGGGCAGCACCATATGGGACATTAATGTTTTCACCAAGCTCCCAATACCATCTGTGTATATTATCCAACAATTCCTTCAATGCAAAAGCCTCTCCTGCTCCTCTNTTCTCTGGGGCTTGGGTTAAGGATATCAAGAGGAAACTTCCTAGAAAGATACAGCCCTCAGACTTATTAGCCATTGCTGCTCTCCTGTGTTGGTGGTGATGAAAATGCAGTCCAAGGGCAATCAAAAGAAACTTCAGGGACTTGGGAGGGTTGTTGAAGGAATCCGGAGCACAGGTGATTTTCTTTCCTCTCTCCTTCCAATTGTGAGCAGCAACAACAACCCCACCCCCAGTCTATTAATATATCTCTCTGTGGCTGGTGTCACTGCCACAATTTTAGTTTTTTCAATAATGGGATGGCCTACATGACACCAGACTTGCTGGTATCAGATAGGATTTACCTTTCTCAAAGTGGGGAAGAGTCTTTGCTCATGAGTTTAGTGGTGCTCATTGACAGAGCCTTAAACTAGCCTTTACGGTGGAGAGGGCTAATATCAAGCTTGCCTGTGACAAGACATAAAATGACATATGAAGGTTAGAGGAACAGGTTGCTAGCAAGGGCCCTCAACCTGCTGTTCTGAGACATGCTGAGTACAATTTGCAGCACACTTTGAGTCTTATGGAGATGAGGCAGAGGCTCCTGAGGCAATAGCCAAGGGGAAAGCCAACAGAGAAACACCAGTGAAAAACCTCAAAGGAATTAAGGGCTGTTCTTCTAGGAAAGTGACTTGCTGACAGCCTAGATGAAGTGCCTCTACACCAATGCACACAGCATGGACAACAGGAGGAGTTAGAGGCCACTGTGTTGCTAGAAAGCTAAGGCTTAAGAGCCATTACTGAAACTTGGTGGGGCGAATCCCTTGACTAGAGTGTGGCTATCAATGGCTACAGGCTGATTAGAAGGGAGAGGCAAGGAAGAAGGGGTAGAGGCATTGTGCTCTGCATCAAGAAATGGACAGAGTGTGAACAGCTGTCTCTGAAGAATAGCTCCAAACAAATTAAAAGTCTTTGGGTAAGAATTAGACAATGAGGCAACAATGAGGACCTTGTGGTTAGTGTCTGATATAAGCCACTCGATCAAGGGGAGCCTGTTGATGAAGCCTCCTTACTCCAACTACAAGTCATACCACACTGACAGGCTCTTGTCCTGCTGTAGAACTTCAAGTAACCTAACATCTGCTGGACAAGTAGTGTGGTGGACAGTACGCAATCCAGGAGAATCCTGGAATGTATTCAAGATAATTTCTTATGCCTGGAAATAGACAACCCTGACAGAGTTGATGCTATACTGGACCTGACGGTCACCTGGGCAAGTGATGTTAAGACTGGAGACATCCTGGTCTGCAGTGAATATGAACTGATGGAGTTCAGAGCCTGAGGGACATGTTTAAAGTAAGCAGTAAAGCCAGGATCCTGAATTTTAGGAAAGCAAAATCCCAACTGTTCAAGTAGTTAGTCAATAAGACCCTGTGGAAACTGCCCTCAAGGACAAGACAGAAGAACAGATTTGGAAGATCTTTAAGGATGCTTTCTATACAGCACAGGAGCTCTCAATCTCCAGATGTAACAAATCAGAAAAGGAAGGCAAGAGGCTCAGTTGATACCTGCTGGTCAAACTAAAGGGCAAGAAGGAAAACCACAGGCAGTGGAAGCAGGGGCCAGCATCCTGGAAATACTATAGGAATGCTGCCCAGTTGTGTAGGGATGGGGTCTGGAAGACCAAGGTGTGGCTGGACCTGAACTTGGCAAGTGATGCAGAGATTAATTAGAAGGGCTTCTACAGATATGTCAGCCAGAAAAGAAAAGTCAAAGAAGGCGTAATCCCCTAATGAACAAGATTAGCATATTCATAACAACACATGAGGAGAAGGCTGAGGTACTGAACATTTTTACTCTGTCTTCACTGGCAATCTCTGCTCCCAGCACTCTTAATTGGATGAGTCACAAGACAGGGATGAGTGAAACAAAGACTCTCCCACTGTAAAAGAAGATCTAGATTGTGACCACTTGAGGAATCTGAACGTACCTAAGTCTGGGACCCGATGAGAAGCATCCCAGAGCTCTGAGGGAATTGGCTGATGCGGTTGCCAAGCCACTCTCCATGATATTTGAAAAGCCATGGCAGTCAGGTGGAGTCCCTTGTGAGTGGAAAAATGGAAACATTGCACCCATTTTTAAAAAGGGTAGAAAGGAAGACCCTGGAAACTACCAACATGTCCACTTCAACTCGGTGCATGGGATGATCATGGAACAGACCTTCCTGGAAGCTATGGTAAGGCATATGGAGGACAGGGAGATGCTTCAAGACAGACAGAATGGTTTCACCAAAAGCAAGTCCTGCCTAATCACCATAGTGATCTTCTGTAATGGAGTGGCTACATCAGTGGACAAAGGAAGAGCTAGGGCTATCATCTCTGTGGACTTCTGTAAGACCTTTAACATGGTCCCCCACAACATCCTTCTCTCTAAACTGGATATGGATTTAATGGATGGACTGTTTGGTGGATAAGGAATTGGTTGGATGTTTGCATCCAGAAGGCAACAGTCAATGGTCAATGTCCTGACAGAGATCTATTACAAGTGGTGTCCTGCAGGTGTCTGTAATAGGATCAGTAACTGTTTAATACCTTCAGCAATGACATAGGCAGCAGGATTGAGAGCAATCTCTGCAGGTTTACAGATGACATCCAGCTTAGTGGTGTGGTTGACACACCTAAGGGATGGGATTTTATCCAGAGGGACCTAGACAAGCTTGAGAAATGGGCCCATGTGAACCTCATGAGGTTCAACAAGGCCAAGTACAAGATCCTGCGTCTGTGTCAGGGCNACCTGTTGGAGCACATCCAGAGGACGGCCACAGAAATTACCAGAGCAATGAGACACCTCTCTTATGAATAAAGGCTGAGACAGTTCAGATTGTTCAGCCTGGATGAGAGAAATCTATGGGGAGACCTAATTGAGGCATTTCAGTACTTAAAGGGGGCTTATAAGAATGAGGGGGCAGACTTTTTAGCAGAGTCTGTTGCAGTAGCCAAGGGGCAATGGTTTTAAACTAAAATAGATTAGATTTAGACCAAGTATAAGAAAGACATTTTTTACAATATGGGAGGTGAAACACTGGCACAGGTTGCCCAGAGAGGCAGTAGAAGTCCCATAGCTGGAAACACTCAAGCTCAGGCTGGACAGGGCTCTGAGCAACCTGACCTAACTGAAGATATATCCGTTAACTGTAGTGGAGGTTGAATTAGATGATGTTTAAAAATCCCTTCCAACCTAATCCATGTTATAATTCTTCAATATCTGTCTGCAGGTTAGAGTGACCATGGCCTCAGCTGTCCTTCCTCACACTGCATTTGTCACAGTCTCATGAGGTGGGGTAGACTTCACCTTAGCTTCCATATTCCATTTTGGTTTTCTTATATGAACATATGTGCTCATGTCTCTGAACCAGTTCCCATTTAGTTTTGGCTAGCAAGGAGAACTTAAAAGTTCTTTTTGCCTTTTTCTTTCTCCTCAGAAAAATAATCAGATAAAAACAGTACCAGACCGGATGACAGAACAGAACTGCCTTATTCCAGCCCTTGAAATTTCCAACCTCTTAGCACTGCGAACCCAGGAGCTTTAGATGAATTATAGCAATAATATTTTATCCCTATTAATATAACCATATTTATTATTCTTATTCATAAATGTTCCTAAAACCCTTGGAAATCTGCTGAAAAATATTATTGGTTGATGGCATCTGCTTTAAAAAAAGGTTCAGGATTTAGTACATAGATTTATTTACTCTTTTCCAAGATTATCAGATGCTCAGCTCTCAATAGGGAGGTGAAATTTTCCAAAAACTACTCACAAGACTGATGAGTTTGGTTTGTTTCCTGGAAAAACAGCTGCTTCTTTTGAGGAACACTGAGAAGTCACAAGTGCTGAGACCTCGAAATTACCAGTAAAATTTGAGAGGTTCCAATATATTTATTTTGAGATACATACATTAAACGTATATACACTCTCTCTGGGAGAGAGTGATTATTCATATGCATATGAATCATGATATATTTGTTAGATAAATAATACATTCAATAGAACATGAATGTACACTTCTCAAGACAGTTTAAGGTCCTTTTTGTTTGTTGCAACAGAAGCTTATTGAATTTCAGTTTTTACAGGATAGGCAGTTGCAGTGTTCAGTTTCCTATTTCATGAGCTAACGCTAAGCTTCCCAGCAAGTGTCTGCCTTGTGAGTTAATCCTACACTCATTATCTACAACAGCAAAAATACACCCTTGTGACTGAAAGAACGGCACCTTAACAGAAAGTAGAAAAGAAAAGCAGCTGCCCACGGTGATGAGAGGAAACAACCTAAGCTCAATGTTCCTTGAGGACCTGTTTGAATTGATATATAATGACAACCGCCATCAAAACAAAGATAATGTCATAGAGCTCCATAAAACAGGAACAGTGAGAGAGTGTAATAGTATTTGCAGTAATAAAATTGTGTTTCTTACAAAAGACTGAATAAAAAAAAAACTAATACAATTAAGGAAAGAGTTAACGGGTCTTGATTTTTTTCCTAAGCAATCCCTTGCTTTTTTTGCTATAATGATAAGCAATCAGTTGAAGAAACAATTACACTAGCCCTTACGTGGTGCAGTAAAGGGTTTTATACAGAATAATTTGCATTCACAGAGCAAGAAAGTTAGTGAAAAAAACAGGCTGTTTCCACACATACCACCAAACTCTCTTTCCAGCTAATGTGCTAATTTCTTATTCTTCGTATTTTATCTCCCTATGCACATCATTCACATTAACCATCACACAAAGCGACTTAAAAGTGCAGAGGTCCAGCATAAACAGCCCAGTTACTCCTGGGTCTGCGACCCCTACTCCCTGCAGCTTGTCCAGACCTGACCTGTTGTCCTGCACAGGAGGGCACTATTGTACAGTACTGATTAAAGGCAGGCTCTTTTATTTTTCACATAGGCCAGAAAAAAAAGGCAAGAGCAAGGCTCTCGGTAGGTACATACTTTTGCTGAAGTGAGTTCAGTGAATCTTTGCCCTGCACAACTGGCACCCTCTGATGCTATGGCTGGGTGTGAAAATGACCCCAGAACAAGGGCAGGACAGCGGCAGCATCAAGAGGTTCTCTGTCCCCTTCTGACTGCCCTGACCTCAGCTTACTGTCCTTACAAAGTTCATCCACACATACAAAGGTGAACTGAGACATACGTGCTCGTCAAAACGTCACCTGTCAAGACGTGTTTTCTTTGACTCATTCCTGATTTTCTGCATAGTACCCTCCTCCTCTTCAGCCTTTGTCATAAACTCCATCCTCTAGATCTGTTGGCAAAGGGAGAGTCAATAAAGGATATCAAGGTAGCCGCCAGGAGCTCTCTTATCAGCTCTTAGAAATGAATCAATGTGCATACAGCATTTGGTTTCTCCATTTATTGCTGATATGGTAGAATATTAAAGTCCAACTTCTATTCAATGAGAGTGCTATTCTAAGCTTACATTTGTACTTTCTGTTTCTATGCATACAAGAAATAGAAATTATCAGTATGAGTAGAGTAGCTCCTGACAATATGTTGCACTTCACTAACTATTTTTCTGGAAACACACCTTTTAGTCCTTTCTCCTTTCTAATCTACATCGTAACCCTTTTGTCTTTGCCAGCACAATGCTTTCTCTTATGAGTTATATCCATAAAAATAAAAAAACCTTCTGCACAGAGTGACATGAGTGAAACAGTAACACCAGAGAATGTGAAGTAACACAAGATCACAAGAAATGCTGCCATATTTTCATGCCAGTAGCAGCTAAACTCATGAATTTTTACCACTGTAATGTGTCAGGTCTACCACTGTTTACAACCCTGACCCATGACTGAGACCCAGAAAGAGCAAACAGCTTTGTATGTTATGTTTGTTAAACATGAGGTCTGAGTGTTGGCATACAAAGCCAAAAGACAAAACTTCCTAAAAAGAACCCCCTTTTATCTTTACATTTGGCTGAGTTTTCCAAAGACCCTGTCATGTTGCCCATCCAGCCTTGCAAACCTGCCCATACCAGTCTCCCTGGGAAGTGCACAGTGCTGCCTCCTGTAAAACAAGCTCTTCTATGAGCTGCACACTCTCAGTTACCTAACTATAACTGGCTTTGCTTTTCACATCAGCCCATACTGGTGTGTCTTCTTCCCCTTTGGTCTTTGAGCTCTGACCAGTACAGAAACATCTGGGAAGTTGTTTTTTTTTTTCTCCACAATGGTTTATGGCCTTTCCCTTAAAATCCCATGTCTATACTGTAGTGATTTTTACCTTTTTAAAATTTTTTTTCTTTTCCGCCACGTAGATGGAAGTGGGGGAAAAAGAGGAAGCCCTTTATATCCATGAGCTTAAAGTCAGAGTCTGCATCTTTTAAGAATTTAACATATTTCAATTACAATTTTGCACCCTGCTCTGCGCAGATGTTCCTCTCAGCCTTACAGTCAAAAACACAAGAGGGTAAGTGCATCAAAACAAATGTCTCAATTTGTTTTCTCCCTGGGAACCTGGAGGATTAGAGGTGGACTACTAACAGGTAGGTCAAGGATAAGCAAAAAAAAAAAAAACAAAACAAAACAAAAAAAAAAAAAAAAGAAAAAAAAAAAAAAAAACCAACAAAAAAACCCCAACATAGCCACTTCTAAACTAGTGGAGGTCCAGAGTGGTGGCTGCATTTTATACTGACAGAAATGGGTCTTAGCTACTCAGAAGGTCTTTCAATGACCCAGTGTCATTTCTGGCAAATTATGCAGTTAGTGGAGAGTGAGCTGGTAGCAGAGTTTGCCTGTAAAGGGCCTGGAAACTATGTCATGATGTACAGGACTCCACAAACACAGAGTCTGATACATATGACCTGGGCAGGCTTGAATTTACCAGGTAAGTGTGGTCAGAATTCCCACCTTCCATCAAACATTTACTGCATGTCTTGCACACCCTTGTGTACACTGATCCAAGGAGAGGCCGCAACCTCTCCTCCAGGCTAGGCCACATGTGCTCCTGCAGCAGTCATAGCCTCAGAGTCAACTGCTCAGAACCTGCTGCAAAATCAAATATGATCTGCACACCCAAGCCACCTTCTGCCAAACCTCCTAGGATTTGATACTTGTTGTAGAAATGTGTCCTCACCACTGGGATGTTCCCCAGATTACATGGTGATAATGACCAGTTCTCCCCTTGAAGCTGGTCACTGCAGGAAAAAAAATAAAACACAAATGTTCTGTCAGCGTCTCACTGCCTTGTTCACAGAGAAGACATGGGAATTTGTAGAGGGAAACCAAGCAGGACTGACTTTTAACTGACTACATCCATGGTGCCACAACTGCACAGCTCCTGGTGTGGCAGGCGGTCCAGGGCCTCAGAGCACCATAGGAACTTCTGTCTTCAGCAGTTTTGTCCAGATCCTCCTTAGGGCTCCTGATTCCTTAAGGGCTATTTTTCCAACAGTTATCCAGTACAAACCTCACACAAAGAACTACTCTGCTGTCAGAAAAGAGACAGTTTTTAACATGGAAGAATAGAACTCTTACTTTTTTGTGTGCTAGACTGCTGAGTGAGAGCTATCACACGAGCAGGTGAACTGGATGGTTTTTGCTTTGATATCACATAAATAAAATTAACAAGTAGATTCTTTGTTCATTCCAAAGACATATTTTATTTCAGATTTACTACAGTGTCACTATAGAGACAATTTTTTATTACATTCTCCAGCACCAGGTTGAATAATTGAATTGTCAGCCAAGCAACAAGCTGAAATTTAAAAAAAATATTTATAACTGTTAAGCACAGAAACATTGTAGTGTTTTCAGTACACATTTGTTCCCTCTTTAAGGCTTTCAGATCATTCAAATGGAGCCAGTCATTATTATTTTAAAGGATGTTTCTAATATGTTATTATATTATATCTACAGAAATTGAACATTCATCAGTCTCGGCAAGGTTGTCATGGCTAGCAACAGCTTTTGGAACCACAGATATTTATGTATTACGTCTTGCTATCAATCACAACAGAGGTATCAGCATTTTTCCTCTCAAAAGAAGAACAGGTACACACGTCTTTCATCATTCTCTTTTCTTTTGATGTTTCTTCTCACATATAGAAACTGCTACTTTTATATCTTAACAACTGCTGATATTAAGTATTAGATATTAAGTATTAGAAATCACTCTGGCCTGTCTAACCCAGAAATTAGAGCCAAATTTCCCAGACATCAGAAAATTAGGTACTATAGCAGCTTCCTTAAAGGCAGAATTCCAGGCAGAAATCCAGTCAGATGGAGACCAAAAAGTTTGCAAAGAGATTTGTTGAAGCATTGCTGACTGCAACAGCATGCAGTGAGGCACAGAGACACAAGAGACCTTCTCCAGTTATATGATTTTTACATGTGTTGCTAAACATGTTGTTGCGATATCACCTCAGTGCTACCTTCATCCTCAAGGTTGTCCCTCCTCTGCATGGTGCTCCTACATGGAGAAAGGCTGACGGTTGTAGACGTGCCACTCTGCATGCAGACTTCAGGTGAAATCAAAGGCCCTCTGTGCCTAAAGAGCAGCCCCAGTGCCACAACATCGTGTGCACGTCCAGCCACCACCCTATGTCCCCACGCCCTGTCACAGCACCAGCAGAGCCAGCAGCAGCAGGGCCACTCACCTGTTCCTCACTCCCAGGCAGCCTTGGTGGCCACAAACCACTCTTTGTAGAAGCTGAGTGTTCTCAGCAAATGGCCCTAATTAGTAACATCAGCACTGATAATCAATAACTACAGCTCAAGTAATATCCAGCTGTAACAGTGCCATAAACAGAAATCAAATACTTTTACATTAGGTCAATTAAGCAGTAGGTTATAAGTGTCTCCTCAGTTATCAGAGTGGCATTTAAAATAGATTACTGAAAATTGAAGTAGTCTTTATTTGATGTGGGCTTTATCTTCTGACACAGGGTATTTTCAAGTCTTTGCACTCATTGCCAAAGTGCTGGCAAACTTGCTTACTATCAACACAAGCAGCACTATCAAAGTCAGCAGTAAACAGAAAGCTTAACAGCAGTGACAGGTACAGCAGGCTACGGGACAGGGCAAACGGGAGTGAACAGCAGCCTTCAAGTATAGTTTCACGAGGCGTAATGGAATAGTTTAAGCAAGCAGGAAATCATCTACATTTTAAATTTTAATTAACAACTGCCTAATCTTCTAAAATAAATATTTAGTCATTTTTTCTAAAGAATTAGTCAGGAGGTTTTCCATGGAATATTTTTGTGCCAAATCTCTGGGTTACACCTAAATGTATTACACAAAGAAGTCTTTCCACTATTGATCAATTTTTCTAAAAGAGAAGGCATTATTGCTATTGAGTAGATAAGAGATGTAGTTTCACAGTGACAGTGAAACCAGAATATCAGCATAATCCTTCCTAATACTTTCTTTGCTACTTTAGCTATGTAATCGTTTCCAAAAATATCTGTGTGACTAGGGATCCAAGTGAGCTCAACAACAGCTCAAATCAATTTCAATTGTTCACACAACTGTATGACTTAAGTCTATATACTTTATCCTTATTTGGATTGCTAACAGAGATCTAGTAAAAATCCTGCAGGATTTTATCTGTTTGTGTGCAACTACCTCCTGAGCATTAACTTGCCGTTTTTAAAGCTGGGATAATACAATTACCTAGAGCTAGATCTTGCAGCCTACTTACACCCATGAGCACATAAAAAGACTGAGGAAGCACTGAGTAAGTTGTAGGGGAAAAAAGATACAGAAATTAGCATTTCCAGATTTATGTAATCAAAGATGATGGGAACTTTCCTGGGAGCATAACTAGCCCTCTGGGAATATGCATCCTTGGCCAAAACTAAATGATTAGTAGGCTACTAGCACAATATTAATGTCACTATATCATGTCCGTGTAATTTAAATTAAAGACAATTCTTACACAACAATTTTTAGAATATTATAAGGCACGGATGAAGGGTAGGAGCCATTTTCATACACATTATTGATTTATGTGATTTTAACTACACCAACGTATACCGAAGTATTACGTACCAGTGACACTAGCACTAAGTCATCAGAGTTAACAGGTACAATTAAAACACTGGAGGCTAAAAACTTTAGCTTTCTATTTGTCATGGAAAGTGTAAATTAGTTTTTCATTTACAATGTTTCTTGATCCCAAAATATACATTGTGTTGGATTGCACATCTGACCTCTGACAAGGTGTCCGTCTAAGAAGAAAAAGATGTCTTCCCACCCACCGTGCTTGTGAATACTTCTAGATTCCCAGAGCAATATTACTAGTGCTTTCTATAAGAAAATGCATAGATGATGAAAAAAAAAAAAAAAAGGTGGCTATTAACAACACCTTGCTTCAACTATGAAAGAGATATCAAACTCACTTATTGATATCAGATTTAACTGTTAGTCTTGATTAGGGTCAAGTATTTGTGACGTCCCAAAAGTGCTGCACAAGGTTTTAAAATCATCATGCTTGTTGGCTTAGATGTTTCCACTCCTCTCAGGTAGTCTGTCTTGTTTCCTGGGAAAAGAATAAGCTCTGTGGTACACTCATCAGACCATAGCAAGCTTCCACATTGCTTTTCAGCTAAAGAATACCAAGGTGGTCTTTTAACTGTTTATTCAGTTAATTCACATGATTTTCAAAGTACTTCATCCAGTTTTCCCAAGTGATCCAACACTGATTACTCCCTTTCAGAGTTTTCCAGGAAGTGTTTGATAGCAGAATTGTATGTAACATGAAGTGATATATTAGCAGCACAAAGCATCTGTAAGTGAAGAAAGTTCTGCTCTATAGTGCATTTTTCTGCCCTCACAGAAAATAGTTCTGACATTTCTTGATTTCCCTACTATAAATTTACCATAGTTTTACTTACTCCAAGACAAATCTTCTCAAGATGTATTTTATAATATGTTTTTCCGTGGGTCTGCAGGACCACATACTAGTTTCATGGACTGTCCATGTTACCTTCTTTGTATGTATATTTCATTTATGTTCACAATGTGCTTTCTTTTGAGGACACTATTGCTTTTTACTGCAGTGGCACCATGATATTGCACACCTGCAGTTCTGCTGCTGGCCTATATTTCTGTATTTGCTTTCTGACTGTTTACAGTAGAACAATAATTGTGGAGAGAGCAAGAGACCCACTCACTCTGGCATGCATTCTCCCAGTTTGCAGAATAATTTGTATGATGTAAAGTCCCACTTTGGTTGAGCATGTTTTTATGAAGATTTTTAGGTAGACAGTTGAGATTTTTCTGTGATGGCTGGCTATATATCTAAAAATATATCTCATAAAATAGATTCATATACCAACGTTAAAATAAAATGACCAGCATACTATTTGTCTTCCTTTTGTGCATCCATTTGCAATTATTCACATATATTCACTTCTGGATTTATACTGGGTCATTGCAAAACTAATTATTTAATAATATATCATATAATGATTTTTATCTCCAATTCAATCACTGTCACTTAAAAGGTATGCCTCTTCTGTGTGCCATATCTGAGCACATTTCAAATGAACATTTCTGTGAAGATAAATATTAACAGCGGTTCATGCATTCAACAACCTCTTCCCTATTGAACTTCTGTTATTGTAATGGGATAACTTCTGCTTAGGTTATTTAATTATTTCCACTCTTGTTTTTCCCAATTATTGCTAAAATAGGCAGGAAAAAATCCCCTAGGGAAAAAGATCTTTCAACATTATTTATGAGTGTCATTTGTGAAAAAAGTCAACATAATACAATTCCATATCAACATGACATAATTGGGCATTGATGTGTAGACCTCAGTATAGGACTAAAATGTTGTAAAAAACAGATTTTAAAAAAAAACTGTTACAGATTTAATTTCACACAAACACAGATTGGCCAATACAGGATAGAAATGATGTTATACAAAGAACAAAACAGTCTTCTGGGGTTTTTTTTGTGGCTATCAGGAAGTTACATGATAAGTGACCGCATGGCTTGTAAAGGATTGGGCTACCTAGAACTTTGACTCTTTTTTAAAGCAGCCTGTGTATTGTCTTAATCATTTAATTCCTTTTTCCCTGATAATTTTGTAGTCACAGATCTTATAAATAAACCTGATTTTATATGAGAAACAGAACATAAAAATCTGCATGGGAACTATATATTCTTCATTTAGTACAAAAAAAAATATTCAGTGTATGCAGTTCTGATGATTTGAGATGGGATTTAAGCAGCTGATTAAATTTAAGCTCTCTTCTTGATGCGAGACACTTACATTAGCCATCATGGCAGAAGTAATTTAATATTTAATGGTTTTCTTCTGGTTTAGAGATGTTTTGAGAATCTCGTTTTTCCTGCTGTCAGATGAAGAGGAAATAAATCCTATAAACTGGCTATAATAAACCAGCAGGAGTTTCCACTATGGCTGCAACATTTATCTGGGACAGTTACTTTCCTTGCTGGCAGATGTTTTATGATTCATGTCATTTATTACACTAGAGTTTACTGTGTAGTGCTATTACACACTGCAGAAAAGGCCACAATATGCATCTGGAGGGAAGAAATCATCCTGAGCATTCCCTGACAATGATCTTAGCTCACTGCACCATAGCAAAGAGCAGGGTTTTCACTGCCGTGAGAGAAGTTTGGCAGTCTGTTCTCTCACTCAGCAAATATCCAGACAACGAGTTGATACACAAATGTATCCTTTGTCCAGGAAATACTCCTGCCTCCATCCGCCCCTGCTGTCCCTCAAACTCCCAGAATGCAAGTTGTGCTTAAGAAAGCACAAACTCTGGGAAGGAATATGAAATTTTGAAACCAATTTAAAAAAAAAAACAGTGCTGTACTTAACTTTGCTTTCTTTTGTGTTTGTTCCAAACAAAGCAGACAGAGGATAAAGGTTTGTGGTCCACCACAGCGTATTCCCTCTTCCCCAACTGAAAGTTTACCTTTTCCCTCCCAGGACAGGGGGCTGAACAAGTCTTGAGGCCAAACTGGGACATAAAGCTCCAGTCCGGAAGGAGCGCTTTCCCACAGAGCAGGTGGTTATAAAGCCTCCATGTGCCCCATTTCCAGGTCATATATATTCATTATTTTCATGAAGTCGGCAGACCAGGCTCTTTAGAAGAGATAAGCCATAGATCTCAGTAGTACTTAGGCATGAAAATTAAGGTACTATTTTTGCAAATTATTTTTAACATTTCCTTTCCACCTAGGAGATTTTATATTATCATCTTCTTCAGCGGCAAGCAGCAGCAGGATGGTGAGTTCTGTGGTGGGGGCAGATATTTTGAGGTGGTGGGAACTTCCCTGAGCCGGG
>WAAB01021638.1:20140-33969 GCA_013389865.1 Piaya cayana | reverse complement strand
AACTATTCTATGATCCTATGACCTGAGACAGATCATCTCCCTCCTCTCTTTCTGAGACACACAGGGCACAGCAGGACAGTTTGGGCCCTGACAAGATCTGCATGGAGTCACTGCTCAGCATCAGAGAGCTGAGACACATACCCACGGGGGCACCAAACGCAGCTGAGACACCAGCAGCAGCTCCAGCTGAGACAAAGTCCCTCTTCTCGGTGTCTCTGCGGAAGTACTCGAAGATCTGAAACAAAGTGAAGGCACATTTAGGGCGGGCCACAGGCAAGAGTTACAGGGGACACAGGGGACACCATATAACTTCCCCAAACCACCAGTGTGATGCCAAGGACACAGAAGGGGAGCCTGCTGCACAGCCCCTCAGCCTTCAACACCAACCTTAAAGTCTCGCTTCAAAGACGTGGACCTCCCCTGGGAGATCCCAGCAGCGATCACTGCTCCGGAGTGAATCATGGGTCCTTCCTGCAGGCAGGAGAGCAGAGTCAGTGCCAGAGAAGGAAGAATCCCAGAACAGTCAAGGATGGTTGAATGCTGCTCACCAGGTTGCAGCCCTGAAGAAGCTGCTCAGGCACACGGTGCCAGGAGCTTGCCATTTCTCCCCTAAATCCTCATTCTAGTGAGCAGCTCACATGGCCACCTCCTGATCCCACCAGCACTCCCTCTAGTCAAGGGGACAGGGGCTTCCCTTGCTTGTCCTCAACCCCAGCAATATAGAAAGATCCCAATGGGGCAGCCAGGTCTCCCCATCTAACATCTGCAGGGACAACCATCCATGGATGTTAGCTGCTGCTCTCCTGCCCTCAGCAGAGCCACACGCTTGGTGGCACCATGTGCCTGGGGGCTCCCCAAGCCTGGCCACAGGCACCTTGGCTGGCAGACTGGGGGTTACAACAGAGAAGTGACCACAGGGCCACCAGCACCAGGTTCATGACCAGCGTGAGGCCAGTGACAGGCTGCAGCACACGTGCCAGCGGAGGTTACCAGCATGCCAGGAGCATTTTGTGTACATCACCTTTCCAACAGCCAGGCCACCAACCACCGAGAGGATGACCCCACAGACTTTGATCACCAGCGTCTGCAAAATGGAGACAGCAGGCACAGCACATCACACAGCTGGCACAAGGGACACGGTTGCCACAGCCACATATGGCACAAACCCAGCAACTCCACGGAAATTGTGATTCTCACCCTCCCCAATGGGTTTGGTCAACTTCTTGGCCAGAGCAAAAAAATTATCTAAAGCTGCTCTTTCCAGTGCCAGCAGCCAATCCCAGTGCAGGTTTAACTGCCTGACACTGGGAAGAGCTACAGAACCAGGAAGTGCATCCAGAAGCTTCTGCCAGCTCCCCTTCTGTCACAGTGCTGGCAGGGAGCATCCCATGAGGACACGAGGGCCCCAGTGGAGGAGATACCAGCACAGGCAGAAGGTGTGCATCCCACCACCTCCCATTCCCTACCTTGAGGCGGACAACGTGCGGGATCTTGACACCATTGAGATAGCATTTGATCTGGGGAATGCCGCTGCCGGCTGCGACAGGCTGCGGGGAGAGAGAGAGAGCGTGAGCGGCTGCCCCACACAGGGTGGGGACACGCTGGCCACCTTGCCCTGTCCCTCAGCACGGGGCACACCAAACACACCCTGGGGGAGGCTGGGAAATGAGTCCAAAGCCTATCTACAGGCTCTGGAGATGGGCTTGAGGGAGGCATCCCCGGGGCACATATGCCAGGGAGAAGGAGCAGGCTGGGCTCCTGAGCATGCCAGGGTGTCCCCACCAGCTGCCTTGTGAGCTGCAAAAGGGTCATGCTTGGTGGCCAGGGAGAGCAAGGGCAAAGCCACAAGGAAGAGTGCTGACCCAGAGTAGCCCACAGGGAGCTATGGCCCCTCCCAGACACAACAAGTCTCTATCTCATCCTCCCAAGGCAATGACCAGCCTGCTCTCCACCGATGCTCACGTACACCAAACACAAAGAAGCCAAGCAGGTGCCAAGGCTTGCAAAAGCCACACCTGCACCAAAGGCTGGAGCACACCCTCTCCCCCAGGCAGCCAGCACTGAGGACTGGGCTACCAAGAACCAAATTGGAAAAAACACATTTGCTATTACACAAATGCGCATGTTTTTTGGAGTCACAATGCTTCACGTAAGAGCTGGGGCAGGAGACACAGAGGTACCCCGTGCAGGCCACCTCCAAATTCTTACCTCTATGAAAGCAACTATAACGGAGCCCACCATCACCACACTGGCATTCAGGGTGGCCCAGAGTAAGAGGGAGAAAGACAGGCCCCCTTTCTCTGTGAACTTGTCAATGTCTGGGGAGGCGACTCAAGGAAATGCCAGTATTGGCTGGACACCATCCCTCCCACCGTGATAAAGTGTCTCTAAAATGCTCCATGGGCTGCAGCAGCGCAAGAGATCCTGCATGCTCAGCACAGCCAGGGCTGCTGGGAGGAGCCAGCCTACTGTGTCACAGCAGTACCCGGCCACAGCTCAGCCCTGCAGAGCAGCCAGGTGCTCAGCAGCACCATCGGTGCCACCAAACCCACTCCCCAAACCTCCCTCTTGTGGTTACTGGAACCAGAGATCCCACAGCTCCCTGCTGGCTGGTGGCCACAGCTCCATGAGAGGATACTGCCCTTCACCACTCGGTACTTCAGCCCCGCCAGCTTCTCCACCACGATGTCGATGAAGCAGGCGACGAGGCCAGTGAGGATGCCGATCATGGCACAGATGACCCAGCGCTTGATCTCCACCGTCCGGAAAGCCTGAGGGACAGTCAATCATCAGGTCCTGCTGCCGCCCAGCCCAGCCCCAGCCAGCATCAGGGATCTCCAACCTATCTGGCCACCTTCCCCAGCCCAGTCCTAAGCTCAGACAGCTCCGAGGACAGTTTCCCACAGAAAAACGATGCTGGCTGACCCAGGATTGCAATTTACGTATTTGAAGCCAGTGCCCCCTTGCTCCTCTGTGGAATCCCTAAGAGCAGGCATGCTTTTTCAGTTCACCTGCCTCCATCAGGCCCCTCCTGTGAGGCTTTCTGCTGTGCCACTGACTCCCAAAGCCACCAAGGAGATGCTTCACATGGCTCCAGGAGTCCCTCTGCTCAGGGACCTGCCCTGTGCCACCCTGTGATGCCACCATATGTACCCAGGCTAGCTCCCATTTGAACCATCACATGCTGAGTCCTTGCTCTTGGGGGTTTATGGCTCATGACAAGTTGGTCAGTGCTGATAAACCCTCCCCAAATTTGAGCGTAACCTCCCCTAGGGCAGAGATGCGCTGGAGCAGCCAGGCAGTGGGCAATGGGTTCCCTGGACCACCCCACCTGCAGGAATGGTGGGCAACCGGGTCATGGTGAGACTCACCGCATGGTTTATCCTCCTCTCCTCCTCCAGGAACAGCTGGTTTTCACTGTTGTCATAGTCCAGGCTCTAGTTCAGGAAAGGAAGATGCTATTACTGTCTAGCGCAGGCGAAGAGACACCCATGCTGGGGAGGGTTGGCCTCATACCCCATCCCTCTCCCTCCACAAGCCTGTATCTTTTCCTTCTCTCAATCCCACTCCTTCATGCTGAAATCCCTCTAGCCTTGTGGCCACAAGCCCATGACCCATATACCTTACCCACTGCATCCCCAGGGGGAGGGAGACAGGTGTTTACCTCGTACTTGAGCGACAGCAGCTTCTCGTTGTGGGGAATCTCATTGGGACGCTGCCGAGGGAGCTCTGTCTCCTGTGGGATGCGATGTGCAGGTTAGGAGGGTCTGAATCCAACCCTCCTCTCTGCCACAAAACTGCTGGTTTTTCCTTGGCTTTCATGCTCAGGAAAGGCAGGGAAGGCTGCAGAGATCCAAACCCCAGTGCAAACTGCCTGGTAGCCCAGGATCCAGGCTGATTTTCCACCAGCTGGGGGATGTATGGGATGTCAGACAGCTGGAACAGGCAGTCAGACATGCACCCTCATCCAGATGCCATGTTTGCCCAGCTGGGTACCATGTTCCCGTCTTCATCCAACACTGCCTCGGAGCAGCTCCATGAGCCAGCAACCTTTCACCTCAGCAGGAAATTCCTTTGGCCAAAAGCATGGAGCTACTTCGAGCAGGCCTGGTAGAAACCAAGTTCTGTTTCCCAAATGCCTCTGACTGTACAAGCTGCTCAAACCTTGATTTAAGGCATTTACTGAGGTAGGACGGTCCCTGGGACAGCAGCACCCTGCACCCTTCCCTGGCCCTGCACTACAGCTACAGCCAAAGTCAGTCCAGCCTTTACTCCAAGGTGCAAGATTAAGACATATTTCTTCCCATTTAAGAATTCCACAAGAATTTTAGCAAAATCCCACAATATTTAGCAAAAGAGGTGGCTCATTGCTCTCTACAACTACCTAAAAGGAAGTTGCGGAGAGGAGGGAGCTGGTCTCTTCTCCCAGGTGACAGGGGACAGGACAAGAGGGAATCGCCTCAAGCTCCACCAGGGGAGGTTCAGGCTGAACATTAGTAAAAAAATTTTCACAGAAAGGGTCATTGGGCACTGTCAGAGGCTGCGCAGGGAGGTGGTTGAGTCACCTTCCCTGGAGCTGTTTAAGGGACAGGTGGACGAGGTGCTGAGGGACATGGTTTAGTGATTGATGGGAATGGTTGGACTCAATCTGATGGGTCTCATCCAACCTAGTGATTCTATGAAAAGTTGTCTTCACATTTGTAGTTCTCACAGCTCCATGAGAAGCAGGAGCATCTGGGGAAGAAAAGCTTTTCTGTTGTGCGTGGAGGGGAACAAGTTGAAGCCTGAGTGTTTCTGCAAGATGTCCTGTCTCCCCGGCTCTGTCTCGGGGCTGAGGTGTCCCCTCCCTTGTCTTCACACCCAGCCAGGCAGCAGGCAAGAGAAGCACCTGTAAGGAGCTCTCATGCAACAAGGAAGAAATCCTTTCCCAGTCCACTTTCTTCTGCATTTACTCCCACAAGAGGAAGGTCCCACCACCAGTAGGCTGGTGTTGGTGCCCAGAGGGCACCAGCCAGTCCTCAGGCCAGTGCTGGGGCTAAGGGGAAGCTGCAAGGATCAAGGCAGAGCAGCCAGCAGCTGCCCGTGCCACCAAGGTCACCCAGCCCAGGAGGAAGCACCAGTGACCTTGCGGAACAAGCAGGATGGGAACGGGGAAATGAAAGCAGCCGTTAGTGCTGGAAGAAGTGTAAGGGGCATCAGTAACAACAGGCTCCTGTCTGTGCCACTCACCAGCTCCCGGACATCCTCGTTGAGGTCCACATTGCTCAGCTGCCCAATGCGCAGGAAGGAGGAAGGAGTGAGCTGAGGGAAGAAGGGAGAATGTGATCAGCTCCTGAAGGCACTGTGAACCTTGGCAGAAGGAAGGAGCAGGGATGAAGGTGCTCATGCTCTGTGCCCAGCACTGAGCTCTGCCTGCCCACTGCCAGGGTTCCCCGAAGCACAGTTCCTGCTCTTGGATGAGGTGGGACCCACGATCCCAGTGGGAGTACGAGACACAGCAGGAGTCTGCTGGGGTTTGGGAAGCTGCTCCAACCTGTTCGCTGGCAGAGCCAACTCACCCCAGAGAAGGTGCCAGGTAGCAGAAGCTCAGTTGAGACTGGTAGCCAGCAGCCCCGAGAGCTGGCGAGAGTCACCAACAACCTCCAGCCACAGAACGTGGCACCCAGATGCAGCAATGGTGCAGCCAGCAAACCTGTGCTGAGCAGTGCATTCCACACGCCCCCGGAGCTCAGGAGGGACAGATTCCCGAACAGAAAACACCATCGCTATGGACACAAGCACACCAAGATGTGCCAGGGCCATCTCTCAGCTCAGGCAACTGGCCAGTGGTATGGAATGGCCAAGGGCACGTTTGGCTCTGCCATCTGCTCCCCAGAAGTGGTTTCCAGATGGGGAGATGAGCACATTGGCACGTTCACCTCCCTCCGAGCAGCCAGGACTGGAGAAACACAGAAGAGGAAGCAGGGCACGTTGCTTCTGCGCAGCCTCAGGGACACCAGAGCCAACCCAGCGCCACGCAGGGAAGAAACATTTGTGTGTCTGTCTGGGAAGCAGGTTCTCCTTTTGCTGGTGACCGCTCAGGCTTGTTACTGGCAACACAATTGCATCACACGGGAGTTTTGGGGTTATTTGGGGCATCTTTCATCTCCTCCAGCTAGGCAGTGCTGTGAGGACTCGGCAGAAGCAGGCAAGTTGCAGTCACCCCTGCACCGTTGTGAAACGCAGGGATGCATGACGGTACCAGCAGCCCTGTCACCAAGCACAGTCCAAACACTCTTTCTCAACGTTAAGGTTTTCTCCTCCACAGCTGCCAGGCTAAAGGACTGGTGAATAAAAGAAGGAAGGTGAGCAACAGCAGGGCCCCGGCACACTGGTCCCTCTTGCTTGCCAACAGATCCCAGATCGAGCCCCTGCTGCATTAATCCCTACCGATCCTGTCTGGAATGGGCAAGCCAGAGCAGCTGGGAGCAGCGCATGTCACTGCACACAAAGAATATCCCTTTGTGCTTGCAGCCTGACCTATTTTCCCATTTCTCTGTGCTCCATGTTCTCATTCACTCCCTGACCTGCAGGCAAGTCCTGGCCTGACATCTCAAACTTCTTTGGTGCCCTTCTCTCCCCAGTAGCCTGAGGCCACAAAGTGCTGCAGGTAGCTGGTTTTGGACACAGCTTTGGTGAGACCAGCCTGGGCCTTGGTTCTGCTCTGTGTTGGCTCTACAACCCCCATGGAAAGGATCCAGGTGGATGCTTTTCCCAGCAGTCTGAGCGGACCACAGTGAGCTCCTACAAGCAAAGCTGTCACCTCACTGGGGGTCTTCTCCCTGTTTCAGCGCCTGCTGGTGCCCATCTGCTCTGGTCATTAGTGGAGGTCCCAACCAGGCCCTCGCTGACCTGTAGAGAGGGATGATGGACATGGTCTTTGCCCTCAAACCCTGGGAGGGACAAAGCCAAGACCCTGCGAGAGAGTCGACCTCACCCAGCTTCAAGAAGCACAAGGATTTAAGGCTCCTGCTAGATGCCACACACCCAGGGCAAGATCAAAGCAAGGAGATGGGAACAGTCACTCACGCCATGTCCTCTGCTCATGCTGGCTCAGACCTCAGGCACCAAGACCTCAGAAAGGATTGGTCCTTCAGGGAAATTCTCCTCCTGCTCACCATGGGGGTCTGCAGAAAGGCCAAACGTGGCTGAAGCAGTGACCCCCACACCCTTCCCTGTGCAGCCAGAGCACATCAACTCTGCTCCCAACGGGTTAGGCAGCAGCATGACCCGAGCACAGATGAAGGGAAAGGAGCTGCAGTGGAACATGAAGCTAAGCAGAATCTTTTAAACATGCTCCCCATGAGTCGTCCCCCTAAGTTTCTGCATCCCTCTGGCATTCAGATGGGCTGGGCTGCCTGGCTCACAATGAGGATCACATGCTGGGAGGATAGGAAAAAGCTACTTCCATCCGCACTTGCCTTCTGTAAGAGGGAAGGGAGAGAATGAGGCAGACAGGAGTCAAGACAGAAGATTGTGCACGGCTCCAAGATTCACCGAGCACAAGGACAGCGCTTCCCTCCTTTGGATGCTTTTCAAACTTGGGCCAAGAGAGCTGCTGATCCCAGGCACATATGATGTTGGTGTGACCTCCACATAACAACACCCACTGCAGCCAAAACCCAGACAACATGGAGGAGTTAACAGCTCTCCCATCCCAAGAGAGGCTCTTGGGCCAGCTGGATCTGCCTCAAACATGGCACATGAACAGCAACAGCACTCACCTCATGGTAAAGCTAATTCCGTCCCCATTCTGAGCTCTGCAGAGAAAAGTTTGGAGCCTTGATCTGGACCAAAACTGCTTAACATCTTTGTTATCCCCAACATAAGAACATACCCATTCCAACATACGCAACTGTTGGAATGGGTCAAGAGGAGGTCATGAAGATGATCTGAGGGTCAGAGCACCTCTGAGATGAGGACAGGCTAAGAGTTGGGCTTGTTCAGCCTGGAAAAAAAGAAGGCTCTGTGGAGACCTTAAAGCAGCTTCCAGTATGGAAAGAGAAGGTTCTAGGAAAGCTGGAAGGGACTTTTTACAAGAGCATGGAGAGATAGGATGAGGGGGAATGGCTTTAAATTAAAGGGGGAAGATTTAGAATAGACATTAGGAAGAAATTCTTCATTATGAGAGTGGTGAGGCATTGGAACAGGTTGCCCAGAAAAGTGGTGGTTGCCCCATCCCTGGAGGTGTTGAAGACCAGGTTAGATGGGGCTTTAAGAAACCTGATCCAGCAGGAGATGTCGCTGCCCATGGCAGGGGGGTGGAACTGGATGGGTTTTGAGGTCCCTTCCAACCCAAACCATTCATGATTCTATGATGTGTCAGCAGAGCAGCTGGTACCAGTGGGCAGGGCTGCTCCTCAGAGGAACCTCACTAGGCTGTAGTGAAGCCCCTGAAGTTTGACAGAGGCAAAGCCCTGCACCTGGGACAGACGTGCCCCAGGGGTTAGAAAGCAGTGCCGGTGAAAGTCTTGCAGTGAGCTGGTGGATAGGCTGAATCAGAGAATCATTTGGTTGGAAAAGATCTTTGAGATCATCGTGTCCAACTGTACCTGTTCACTACTACTAAACCGTATCTCTGAGCACCTAATCTATCCATCATTTAAATGCCTCCATGGATGGTGACTCAACCATGTCCCTGTACAGCCTGTGCTGGGGCCTGATAACCCTTTCCATGAACAATTTTTTCCTGATGTCTAATTTGAACCACCCCGGCACAATTTGAGGCCATATCATCTCACTGTATCACTCCCAAATTGAAGCCAGTGGCACAAACCTGCAGTGGAGATGGACACCACTGTCTGGGTGATGCCAGACCACAGCCAGAAGGTCTGGGGAAGGGATACCATGCTTCCACCAGGCACCTGCAATAGGACAACTGGGCTTCTAGAATGGTTGGACTCAATGATCCGGTGGGTCTTTTCCAACCTGGTGATTCTATGATTCTCCTGGGGAGCCCAAACTGAATGCCAAGAGAGACATGGAGACACAGGAGTGAGTCCAGCAATACACTCAGGGGTTGGAGCAGGTTGTAGGATGTAGAAGGAGAAGTTGGTGCTTCTCAGAGAGAGCCTTTTGCCATCTCCAGACACATAACAAGAGGTTATGGAGAAGACAGAACCAGACCTTCCTTGAAGCTTTGCATTAATGGGACAAGAAGCAGCAGACAAGCTGCAGCAAGGAAACTTCTGTTTAGATATAGGAGATATATGTTCATGGCAAGGGTGGTGACACAGTGAATCTGGGGCCAGAGAGGGTACAGAGTCTCTGGCCTTGGAGATACATCTTCACTGGACATGGCCCTGAGTGGCTTTGTCCAAGTGATCCGTTCTTAGCAGGGGCTGGGCTAGAAGCCTCCTAATACCCCTTCCTCCTTCACCCTTCTCTGAGATGGACAAGAGCAAGTTCAGGACCAATCTCAACAAGAAAAAAAAAATTGGTAGATCTCAACCACCACCTTCTACTCACTTCCCTAAAAGACCATCTCTGAGGTGAGGCAGCAGCAGCTGAATGCAGATATCAGCACCAGCCTGGAGGCATTGCAGGTTGGGGTAGAAGGCAGCAGCATCGCTCCCAGTAGCCCGTTTGGAAAAGGTGACAAGAAGTCACACAGCTATACGTGATGCCACAGCAGCAGGAGGCTGAGGGTGACCTGACTGCTCTCTACAACTACCTGAAAGGAGGTTGTGGAGAGGTGGGTGCTGGCTCTTCTCCCAAGTGACAGGGGACAGGATGAGAGGGAATGGCCTCAAGCTCCACCAGGGGAGGTTCAGACTAGACATTAGAAAGAAATTTTTCACAGAAAGAGCCATTGGGCACTGGAACAGGCTGTCCAGGTGGTGGTTGAGTCCCCATCCCTGGAGATGTTTAAAAGTCGAGTAGATGAGGTGCTCAGGGACATGGTTTGGTGGCAGATAGGAATGGCTGGACTTGGTGATCCAAGAGGTCTCTTCCAACCTGGTGATTCTACGATTTCACTTCCAAGTAGAGCAGCCAAACAGCAGGTAGCCTGTCTGTGAATAGCAGAATGACTCCAGTCAAGGCTAAAACGCCACAGGACCAACCCAGAATGTGCACAATGACCTAGCAGTGCTTCCCAAACCTCACTGAAAATAGGAAGCATCTGACTGCTCCACATCATTCCCCTGGGATGAGCCAGTCAAGTCATTCCCTACAGGGCATCACCCACTGCCAGCAAAGACACCGCCACCACGCACAGCCCCTTATCACCGTTTTGCTGCTCGCTAATGAACTGGAAGCACGTGGCTTTCTGTTATCAATGAGATAAAGCACAGCACAGATCACATCAGGAACCCACAGCAGCCTTGCAGAAGCAGTGGGAGGGAAGGAGGGTTTCCAGCCCTTGAGACCCCCTTGGCCCCAGCAGGCTCTGCTGAGGAGCCCCTGGTACCCACTCAGGGGGGATGGATGGCTCCGGGCTGCAAGGCTCCATCACTGCTTTTGAAATCCCCCTCCTCTGACACACAACGCAGCTGTGACTGGCTTCAGCCATCATCCCTGAAACACTTAACACCAGAAGACAAGAAGGCTCCTCACCTCCAGGCCCATAAGGGCACCTGGACTCTCTCCACGGTCTCACCACCCAGCTGCGATGCTGCTTCCAGTCTCCCACTGCCAAGGGATGAGCAGCCTGTAGCCCATCCACCAGGAACCAGGGCTCACTCAGACGACTCTTCTTTCTCTCCTTCCCCGAGAAGAGCACCCTCCCCTAACAAGATCATCTGATTGCAGCAAGCACCGTAACCCTCTGGCATCACCAGTGGGCCACAAAGGCTGCATTTTACACCCTGTTAATAAGAACCAAGACCAACAACATCTACAAACACAGAATAAACACACAGAGGTGCACAAGGAGCAGCTGCCCACAAGCAGCAGCCTGGTCCACAGCTTGGTGACCACCTGTTTCCAGGCACCCTCAGGAGCAGGACCATTACAGTAATCCCAAATTCAAGGCATTCTAGCCCAAACACAGAGCATATCTTCCATAAGCATATCTTTCATAAGTAGTGAAAGAGAAAAGTTCTTCTTTGAAATGACGGAAATTAGATGCTCTTACTAAAATTGTCCATTCACTTTTCAGCCTGAGAACCAGCACGTCAGGTCAAATACACGGAGAAAGGGCAGCCCACAGCAGTTGTGATGCTCAGACAGAGACAGCCTCTCACTCTGTGATACACTCGGGGCACTAGGAAGTCCTGGTGGGAGGACGCAGGCTCAATCAGCTCCAGAGCAGCGCTCAGCTGGCCCCAAACCAGAGGAAACCTCGGGCACAGCCCTGTACCATCCCCTCTGGAGTCATAAGTTTGTTCATCCAGCCCCTCCTCACCCCCTGCCCACAAGCGCTCGACCTCAGTCTCTTGCTGGGAAACTATAGACCCGTGTTTCCTTTTGCCACTTTAAGACAACTTTCATTTCAATTCAACAAGCACACGAGAAAGGGAAGAAGCTCCACTGAGGACAGTTTTATCGTATTACCACAACTCCTGTCTAAGTCTCCTGTGTGCTGTGCAGCTCCAGTCTCTCTGTATTTCCCTGCCAAAGCTGTCCTGCCTTTACTTTTCAATGTATAGGACTATAGAGCATGTAGGTCAAAGGACTATTTGAGGGAGAGAAGTAGTTGCCAGGCACCAAAATGCAACCGCAGCGCTACGGTGATAACCCAGCTGCCCCTGCCAGGGGCACGTGTGGTCCAGGCAGCTGTGGGTTCAGAGCTCGGTACTCGCTCTCCTCCTGTGCTAAAGAAAACACCAAATTGTGCCTTCTCACCAGCCGGGACCTGAGTTGTCCATGCTGGAAAAGGACATGGTGACAATGAATCAGACCGTGGCAGGGCTGGGTCTCCACCACCAACCACCCCTGCTCGAGAAGGCTCAAGCATTTCTTCCAAGCCACCGGGAAAGCCCATTCCCAACTGCCCCACAGCCATGAGATCTGGTTAATCCCTTGTTGTAACACCCTTCAGGCCTGCAGAGTTCACCACGTGGTCTTTAAAGACAACCCATGTTGTAAATACGCAGGGTCCTGTTGTTCTGCCCAGGGAGATGATTTCTATTTTCACATCAGAACAGCAGTAACGGCGCAGGCGGCTCCTTGCAGCCA
Source organism: Piaya cayana (assembly GCA_013389865.1). Taxonomy (NCBI): domain Eukaryota; kingdom Metazoa; phylum Chordata; class Aves; order Cuculiformes; family Coccyzidae; genus Piaya; species Piaya cayana. The sequence continues at coordinate 21,810 of WAAB01021638.1, read as the reverse complement.
CTGTGCCCCACTCCTGCAGTGCCACATTAGACACTTCCAGCCTAACAAACCCCGCATTTCCCTCTAATTAGCCCGCTGTTCTGACTTGCCTAGGAGCAGGGCAGCACAGAATCATGCTCCGTGAGACGCTCCTGCTAACAGCTGCCAAAGGCTGGCACCGCTCCTCCCTGCCTAAGCTCAGCTCTCCCAGCAAACTCCCTAGAGGAAATTTGAGGATGGCACCTGGAAGCAGCCCCTCTCCCTGGCATCCAAGTGCCCTGTGGACCCAGCCCTTGCCTGGCAGAGCCCACCCAGCCACAGCTTCACTCTCTAACAGGCACCAAATGCCTCAGCCACGTTGTGCTCCAGTTAACCACTCTGCACGTGGAGGAGAGAATGCTAGGCACACGGCCCAAGGAACAGCCTCCAGTACACCAGAGAGGAGTTTCTTTTCAGTTAACTACCCAAAATTAACATGCAAGAAGAAATTAGCCTCCCTGGGTTTGGGAAACATCCCACCCTGGACTCGCTTTTTGTCAGCATGGGTTCATTCAGCCACCACCATCTTGGGTGCTTCTGCGTTTGAGCCCAGCCTGTGGGTTTGGGCAGCAGCAATGTGCCCAGCAATGGGCTCTGTCGCAGAGCAGCATCGGTAGAGGAAACGAAGAAGGCAGCTGCAGGAAGAGGTCCCTGCCCAGCGAGGTTCTGCTGGTGGGGTCCAACTCAGCTGCCCCCCAGGCTGAGGAGCAGGCAGGGTCCCGGATGGGTGCTGGTGCCTTGTGATGGGAGCCAGATGAGGCAGCGTGTCCCGCTGGGCAGCGGGCACTGAGTCAGCCCCCTCCCTCAGATTTTCCCCCACGAGTGCCCTGGCTCACTCCTGCCTTCTCCCCACACCGAGCCCTGCCAGGTTCTGCTTTCCCCAGCCCAGGAGAGCCTGGAGGAGCCCCAGACTCCCCGCAGAGCTGCTCACAGAGCAGGGCACCGGCAGACCCTGCCTAGCCCTGCGACACGGCTGCTCACGGCGACAGGGGACAAGGACACGACCCTAGGGCCTGGACCGACACCCTCTAGGTGCAGAGGGCCCGGGCTGGGACACATACCCCCTTCTCTCCCTCCCGGGGCCGGTATCTCCCCCCTCCCACATCCCATCCCGGGGCCAGCATCCCAGTCGAGGAGTCAGGTCCCGGGGCCAGCAGCACCCCAATCCCGGGGCTGGTACCCAGCTCCCGGGGCTGGCATCCCCTCTAATTCCGGCTCCGGTGCACAGGTCCCGGAGGCGCCATCCCCTCCCACATCCCGGAGCCGGTACCCAGCTCCCGGGGCCGGCATCCTCCTCCCTCCCGGGGCCGGCACACACCTGCCGGGCTCCGCCTGCTGCGCCAGGGCCGGTGCCGTTGAGCAGCGGGGTGGTTTCTCCCGCTTGCTCGTCGTCTTCCTCGTCGTCATCGCGGTCGCGGCCGGACCAGGACACCTTCTTGGCGACGTTGGCCATGCGGGGCGGCAGCAGCGCGACCTCCGCCGGCCCCCGCCTCCCCGCTCGGTCATGTGACCGCCGCGCCGCCGCGCTCACGTGACCGCACGCCCTCACGTGACCCTATTTCCCGCGGCACCATGGGAGTTGTAGTCCCAGCTGAGAGGGCAGTCATGGCTGCCCTCAGCCCCAGGGACACGGGGCAGGGCTGGCACTGCTG
>WAAB01021638.1:1549-19921 GCA_013389865.1 Piaya cayana | reverse complement strand
GCCTTCTCACCAGCCGGGACCTGAGTTGTCCATGCTGGAAAAGGACATGGTGACAATGAATCAGACCGTGGCAGGGCTGGGTCTCCACCACCAACCACCCCTGCTCGAGAAGGCTCAAGCATTTCTTCCAAGCCACCGGGAAAGCCCATTCCCAACTGCCCCACAGCCATGAGATCTGGTTAATCCCTGTTGTAACACCCTTCAGGCCTGCAGAGTTCACCACGTGGTCTTTAAAGACAACCCATGTTGTAAATACGCAGGGTCCTGTTGTTCTGCCCAGGGAGATGATTTCTATTTTCACATCAGAACAGCAGTAACGGCGCAGGCGGCTCCTTGCAGCCACTGTGCCCCACTCCTGCAGTGCCACATTAGGCACTTCCAGCCTAATGAACCCTGCATTTCCCTCTAATTAGCCCGCTGTTCTGACTTGCCTAGGAGCAGGGCAGCACAGAATCACGCTCCGTGAGACGCTCCTGCTAACAGCTGCCAAAGGCTGGCACCGCTCCTCCCTGTCTAAGCTCAGCTCTCCCAGCAAACTCCCTAGAGGAGATTTGAGGATGGCACCTGGAAGCAGCCCCTCTCCCTGGCATCCAAGCGCCCTGTGGACCCAGCCCTTGCCTGGCAGAGCCCACCCAGCCACAGCTTCACTCTCTAACAGGCACCAAATGCCTCAGCCACGTCGTGCTCCAGTTAACCACACTGCATGTGGAGGAGAGAATGCTAGGCACACGGCCCAAGGAACAGCCTCCAGTACACCAGAGAGGAGTTTCTTTTCAGTTAACTACCCAAAATTAACATGCAAGAAGAAGTTAGCCTCCCTGGGTTTGGGAAACATCCCACCCTGGACTCGCTTTTTGTCAGCGTGGGTTCATTCAGCCACCACCACCTCAGGTGCTTCTGAGCCCAGCCTGTGGGTTTGGGCAGCAGCAATGTGCCCAGCAACGGGCTCTGTCGCAGAGCGGCATCGGTAGAGGAAACGAAGAAGGCAGCTGCAGGAAGAGGTCCCTGCCCAGCGAGGTTCTGCTGGTGGGGTCCAACTCAGCTGCCCCCCAGGCTGAGGAGCAGGCAGGGTCCCGGATGGGTGCTGGTGCCTTGTGATGGGAGCCAGATGAGGCAGCGTGTCCCGCTGGGCAGCGGGCACTGAGTCAGCCCCCTCCCTCAGATTTTCCCCCACGAGTGCCCTGGCTCACTCCTGCCTTCTCCCCACACCGAGCCCTGCCAGGTTCTGCTTTCCCCAGCCCAGGAGAGCCTGGAGGAGCCCCAGACTCCCCGCAGAGCTGCTCACAGAGCAGGGCACCGGCAGACCCTGCCTAGCCCTGCGACACGGCTGCTCACGGCGACAGGGGACAAGGACACGACAGGGCCTGGACGGACACTCTCTAGGTGCAGAGGGGCCCGAGGTGGGACAGACACCCCCTTCTCTCCCTCCCGGGGCCGGTATCTCCCCCCTCCCACATCCCATCCCGAGGCCAGCATCCCAGTCGAGGAGTCAGGTCCCGGGGCCAGCAGCACCCCAATCCCGGGGCTGGTACCCAGCTCCCGGGGCTGGCATCCCACCCCCATCCCGGCCCCAGTACCCAGGACCCGGGGCCAGCATCCTCTCCCACATCCCGGAGCCGGTACCCAGCTCCCGGGGCCGGCATCCTCCTCCCTCCCGGGGCCGGCACACACCTGCCGGGCTCCGCCTGCCGCGCCAGGGCCGGTGCCGTTGAGCAGCGGGGTGGTTTCTCCCGCTTGCTCGTCGTCTTCCTCGTCGTCATCGCGGTCGCGGCCGGACCAGGACACCTTCTTGGCGACGTTGGCCATGCGGGGCGGCAGCAGCGCGACCTCCGCCGGCCCCCGCCTCCCCGCTCGGTCATGTGACCGCCGCGCCGCCGCGCTCACGTGACCGCACGCCCTCACGTGACCCTATTTCCCGCGGCACCATGGGAGTTGTAGTCCCAGCTGAGAGGGCAGTCATGGCTGCCCTCAGCCCCAGGGACACGGGGCAGGGCTGGCACTGCTGGCTCACCGCCCGTCACGCGTTTTCCGTGCCACAGCTTCCCTTCTGACTCAGCGGCGGGGTCACAGCCCGAGCTGCTCCCAACCGGCTGTGAGTAGCACGGAACGAGGCAGGGAGGCAGGAATAAAGGAGGCTTCTTCTCTGCCCAGAGCAGTGGTGGCTGCCCCATCCCTGGAGGTGTCCAGGGCCAGGCTGGATGGGGCTTGGAGCCCCTGATCCAGTGGGAGGTGTCCCTGCCCATGGCAGGGGTGGAATTGGATGGGTTTTGAAGTCCCTTCCAACACAAACCATACCATGATTCTATNTCCTTTCAGGTACTTATAGAGAGCAATGAGGTCTCCTCTCAGCCTCCTCCAGGCTAAACACCCCCAGCTCTCTCAGCTGCTCCTCATAGGCCTGTTCTCCAGCCCCTTCACCAGCTTCTCCCTCTAGGGGCAGGAGCTAATACCCCCCAGGCTATGGGACACGCCACGAACCAGCATCCAGCTTTGCTGGCAAACACATTTTCCCTTTTCCCCATCAATCCTGAGGTGTCTTCTCTGCTGGGTGTCCTATTCCCCTAGGAGGACACAGCTTGTGCCAGTAATGGCACTGATAAGTGGCACATTTTAAGTTAATATGTCTTATAGTGATACGTGTCTTGAAAAATATTTTCTTTCCTAAAGGGGGACTGATGAATGGCAAATATTTGAATTCATGTCTTGATCATAACAATTGGCTAAGCTTGTATATCCCATGGTGATGTGTGTCTGGAAGAACGTTTATCTAAAGGTGGGCCAGCTGTGAAAGGAACAGGCATCCCAGGCATCCTGCAAGATAAGATAAGGAAGCCTGAAATCCACACTACTGCACCAGCAGAAAAAGAACTATTTTTCCCAAAATTTGGGCTGCACCCCCCTTACTTCTAGTCTCCATCTCTTTGGGCCTCAAGATGGGGTCCTCTGACCACCTAAGGGATTGTCTGTGCATATAAACATGGTATGGAGATATGTTAATGACTCTTCGGAAAGGAATAAATACCTTTTTTGGAGGTGGGGTGATGAAAAATGCATAGATCTGTACTATAAAAGACACAGTTTCTTGCTTTGTGTGTGTGTATTTGGAGGATTGATTCCATCACACATCCAGCACTGCTAATAAAGAATACCTGCTTAATAATGACTATCTAATCGTTATTGAGTTGTTATATCAAAATCCTTGCCCAGTCGCACCTCGCCTCCCACTTTGGTGAGGATTGCTAGAAAGCAAGGGGGTTTGGAAACTCCGTCCTTTGAATCAGGGCCATCAGCCAGCCATCACCTCCAGGAATCAGCACCATTCCCACCGCCAGGTTCATCTCGCGGGCACAGGACCCTCCGCACGCCACCGTGCAGGGAGGCATCACCTAGCGTGAGGAGGGGGCCACGGGGTAGCTGCCGGCCAGTTGCCATGCTGGCCACCTCGCCAGGCAGGAGAGCCCGGCTCCAGAGAGCAAAGCCAGCCAGGTGGCCCACGAAAGCTTCTGCAGTGTTGATGTGTCTGCCAAGGTGGTTCCGCTCCTGGCCCAGCACCAATGAGCCACCAGTGGGAATTTCATAGCCCTGCTGGAAGCCAGAGCCGGCAGCTAGCAGCTGCCTGTCCACGTAGAAGCGATATTGGCCCTGGCTGGATGACCAGGTGAGGCAAAAGTGGTGCCACTTGCCATCCAGGAGCGGTGTGACCGGGAGCTCCCGGAACTGCGTGTCCCCAATGATGAAGCGTGCAGAGCCGGGGACGTCCCCACCACAGCCGTGCATGGCCAGCTCGCTGCCACCCTCCTCGGTGGTGTAGAAGAGGAGGGCACCAAGGCAGGGGGCTGAGGTGGCCAGCCAGGCACAGAGCGACAGTGCCCGCAGCCCCCAGCGTGGCCCCAGCCCCAGGACAGCCATGTCATTGGCAGAGGAGTTGGGGAAGAGCAGGATGGCTCCAGTGCGGCAGGCTGGGGAGGTGGGTTCTGGGACAGGGAACCTGTACCTACCCTCTCCTGGCTGCTTCTGGTGGACCACAGTCACATTGGAGAGTGCTGGTGCCATGGTCTGGGTTGCTGGTGCAGCATCACGAAGGAGTTCTGCATCCTGCCCAGATGCTCTGTGGGGCCTGGCAGTGCCCGGCAGCTGGTGCCCTTCCTCCTGCTGCTGCTGCCACCACCTCACCTTTGGGCACTGAGGGCTGGGGCTGCTTGGGGTTACCTGGCCCTGCAGCTCCGGCTCCAGCTGGCTGCCCAGGCTCTGGGCAGCATCCGGCAGGCTGTGCAGCTCAGTGCCAGCCTCCACTGGTGCACCTGGAGGGTAGGTGAGCAGGCAGTGTGGTCGCCTCAGGGCACCCACTATCCCCTCCAGCCGCTTCAGCCTGCGGTGCAGCCGCCAGCCGGTCATGGCCAAGCGGGTCAGTTCAGTGCCCAAGGCAGCCTGGGCTGTGGCAGCCGCCTCCGCCTGCTCTGCCAGCGCCTGGAAGCGTCCATCTATGTTGTAGGAGATGTTGTAGTTCCTGGCGATGCTCTGGAGATGGTTCAGTGTCACCTCTTGAAGCCGGCGGAACTGCAAGGAGCAGGGTGGTGGGGAGGGTGAATCCCCATCCCCACGCTGTGCCCCGCTACATCGCCAATGCCCAGCCTGAGATGTGAATCCCCTCGGGCTGCATCCCCTGCCCACCCTGGGCACCCACCTGCTCCTCCAGCCGCTGCAGCCGCAGGAGCAGGGGACCAGGGCGGCCTGTGGGTCCCGACGTCCGCGTCAGCCCACCCTGCAGGGCCGCAGCGAGGAGCAGGAGGCAGAGGGGCGGCAGCATCCCCGCCATGCCGCTGCCGGACGCTTTATGCCTGCGCAGCATGGCCAGTCCTGGCCCCCACGGTGCCCCTCGGGGGCGGCTGCCACTGTGATGAGTTCTGCAGTCGCGCTGGTGTGATGTAACAGCCACCGGCACTGGGGCTGCCAGCTCTGTGAGCCTGGGCCAGGCATGCTGGCGGGGAAATTGGCCTGGCCCTGGGGCTCCCTGGGGCTCACGACAGCGGGTGCCAAACACAGGCAGGGAGAGATGGGGGGCTGCAGGTAGGTGGCCGTGGTGGGAGCAGCCATGGGGGGTGGCTGTAGGGGGCAGTGGCACAGGGAGCGTCAGACTAAAGCACGGGAGGCAGGGTAGGGCAGGCAGTACATGATGGGGCAGTGCAGGACAGGGCAGTACAAGCAGGGCAGGCAGGGCAGGGCAGACAGAGCAAGGCAGGGCAATACAGGTAGGGCAGGGCAGGAGAGGCAGAGCAAGGCAGCGCAGTACAGGCAGGGCAATGCAGACAGGCAGGGCAGGTAGGCGGGGCAGAATAGGCAGGGAAAGGTAATACAGCCAGGGTAGGGCAAGCAGAACAAGGTTGGGTAGGGCAGGCAGAGCAAGGTTGGGTAGGGCAGGCAGAGCAAGGTTGGGCAGTACAGGCAGGGCAGGGCAGACAGGCAGAGCGGCAGAGCAAGGCAGGGCAGGATAAGCAGGGTAGGACAGGCAGGCAGGGAAGGGCAGGCAGAGAAAGGGCGGGCAGCGCAGGGCTGTACAGGCAGGGCAGTACAAGCAGCGCAGACAGGCAGGGCCGCACAAACAGGGCGGACAGGGCAGGGCCGTAGGGGCAGGGCGTGCTCCGACGACGACGTAGCTGCAGCGCGCACCCCAGGCCCGGCCGTGGGCGTGGCCCCAGCCGAGGGGCGGGGGCTAACCGAGAGGTGCCGGGCGTGGTCTAGGGCAGTGGGCGTGGCCACAACGAACGGTTATGTCCTGTATGCGACCTCGGTCCCTGAGGGCGTGGCCTTGGGCATAGCGGGCGCGGCCTAGACCAAAGCACACTTGGACTCTGTGTTAAGGGGCGTGGCTTCCACGCCGCAGCCCCCTCGGTCCCGGCAGAAGATGGCGGCGGCGCTGGGCCTGGCCCGCCGGATCGCCAGCTCAGGTGCGCCCGGGCTCGGTCCCTGCGTGTCCCCACCGCCCCGCCCAATGTCCCCGCTGTGGGTCAGCGTGTCCCCGTCCCCTCCCCACTAGGGTTCTACGTGTCTCCGCCCTTTTCCTCCATGGGTCAGGGTGTCCTGCTGTCCTCCCTCAGTGGGTCAAGGTGTCCCCGTGTCCCCTCGCCGTGGGTCAGGATGTCCCTGTGTCCCTTCACCATGGGTCAGGGTGTCCCCATGTCCCCTCCCCGTGAGTCAGGGCGTCCTTGTGTCCCCTCACCACGGATCAAGGTGTCTCCATGTCCCCCACCATAGGTTAGGGTGTCCCTGTGTCCCCTCACTCTGGGTCAGGGTGTCTCTGTGTCCCTTCACCATGGGTCAGGGTGTCCCCACGTCCTCTCTCTGTGGGGCAGGGTGTCCCTGTGTCCCCTCATCTGTGGATCCAGGTGTCCCCGTGTCCCCTCGCCGTGGGTCAGGGTGTCCCCACGTCCGCTCTCTGTGGGGCAGGGTGTCTCTGTGTCCCCTCATCTTTGGATCAAGGTGTGACCGTCTCTCCTCACTATGGCTGAGGGTGTCCCTGTGTCCCTTCACTGTGGCTCAGGGTGTCCCCATGCCCTCCCTCTGTGGGCCAGAGTGGCTACCCTGCCCTTTCAGAGCAGTTTTGGGGAGCACACCCCACTGTCGTGGTGGCTGTGCCCTGCCCAGCCCTACCTGCTTCTTTCCCCCCAGGTGTGCTGACCCTCTGCCGCCAGGTGCCAGCGTGGGGCACAGCCGCCCGGCAGCCCCCCAGCCTCCCACTCACCCCATGTCGTGCCTTCAGCAACAACAGGATCCAGGTGGAGCTGGACGAGAGCTCAGGTATGGCAGGCAGCCCCTCAGCAATGTCACCTGCCTCTTGTGGGATGTGGGCAGGGGGGTCTGTCCTGTGCCTGTCCCATGGCCTTGGGTGTCGAGAAACACCAAAGCCCTAGACGTTCCAGCTTCAGATGCTTAGGACCCTCAGGGAGAAGTGTTTGGGGGCAGGAATCTCACCAGTCATGGGTGCTTCAGGCACGCAGGTGCTTTATGAGTGCCACAGGCAAACCCGAGCTGTCACCGTGGGCAGACCTCGTGGCCCACCCCCACTGTGGGGTCCCTGCTTTGAGAAGGCAGCAGCTGTCTGGAATTTCTGTGTCCTGGCTGCCAGGAATAGCTGGCGTGTCCCCACACCGAACAAAGGGTGCCTCTTCCTGAGGCTTCCCAGGGCCTGCCTCTGGCTGCTGGGAGTCTGTGTGCATCCTCAGTCTGTCCCCAGCCTGGACACGGCTGCTGCACGCAGACTGAGCACTCGCTGAGGACCTTTTAGGGTAGAGTAGTGCCGTTTGGGAGGGAACAAAGGCTCAGAGCCCTTCCCACAGTGGTGGCCACAGTGGCAGCACTGCTGGCAGGCTCAAAAAAGCATGTTGTCTCTGTGGGCATGGGTTGTTTCCTGTGAGAGAAGCTGGAGGCTCAATCCTACCCAGTGAGCCCAGAGAGAAGGGAGCTGCCAGGCAGCGTGACCCTGAAGGTGGCAGCAATTTGGGACACACAATGCAGCCATTGCATGTGTTCTGGCTTGTGTGTCAGGTTCACCGCTGGCTGAGCCAGCCAGCAAATATGGGCGAACACAGGGCCCTGTCTTGGCCTCAGTGCTCCGAGGGCTTTTTGAAGAGCCAGGAGTGGAAAACTGAGGCGGGTGAAGCTCCCTTGGACAAGGCAGTGTGTGCTGCTGGGGAAGGGGGTCTGATATATTTACCATGGTCTCTGTATTTACTATGGCACAGGTGTCGCCACAATGAAATTCAAGAGCCCCCCAGTCAACAGCCTCAGCCTGGATTTTCTCACCGAGTTTTGCATAAGTTTGGAGAAGCTGGAGAATGACCGAGCATGCCGAGGCGTGATCTTCACATCCGTATGTGTTGTCCTGAGTTCAGGGTGTGAGCTGTGGGGCAACTGGGCTGTTCTTTCCCTCATGTTTGGTTTATTGGTTCCGTGGTGACTGGCATGGGAGGGCCAGGAGGCAGCTTTGATCGGCTTTGGGAGGGGGGGAGTGAGGCCTTGGAAGGGCAATGCTCTTTCTTCCTTGTCCTTTACTAATGGAAGAATAACAACTGAGCATTGTCATTTGTCATTAAAGTCATTAAAGTCATCAAAGCCGCTTATTTGCAAACCTAAGAAGTCCCTTGAGACTTAAATTCCCAGAGGGAGCTGCTGGGGGAAGCCCATGTTCATTGTCAGATGCACTGTAGGTACGAGATGGTGCCTACGAATGGGACAGAACAGATTTTGTGCTGCTTGGCTGATGTACCCACAACATGGATCCTGACAGTGAGAAGCAAGCAGAGAGTCCCAGCCCTTCAGGCCATGGTGATGGGATGATCCAGGCTGTGGGAGCACCAGGGAGTTCTGTGTTTCAGAACCCCCAAAATTCTGCTTTATATTGTATTTAATAATCGTTTCCCGTTCCTCAGGCTGCCAGACCAAGTGCATTAGTGGGCTGAAGGGTCATCCCTGAGCAATGACTCTCAGTGTCGTTTGTGTTTTCCTGATTCCAGGCTGTCCCCAAAATCTTCTCATCTGGCCTGGACATCACTGAGATGTGTGGGAAGAGCACAGAGCACTACTCTGAGTTCTGGAGAGCCGTGCAGGAGATGTGGCTCCGAGTGTATGGCTCCAACATGGTGACAGTTGCTGCAATCAATGTATGTCCTTTAAATCTGCCTCGTAGTCGCCCCATGCAGTCTGTCTCTTGCTGCAGCTTGTTTGCACCGTGTAGGCAGGGACAGCCCAAAAATCCGACTTGACTGTGCTGAAACAAATAGAGGGATGTATTTGTTTGGATGTCTGGGCAAAGTACATCTCTTGGTTTGATGCTTTGGAGTGTGGGAAGGCATGGAAGCGTGAGATGTGGAAGATTCCATGAAAACTGCAGGCGCTGCTGGGCTGTAGCAGCATTTTCGCCGTGGTGGAGAGCTTGCATGACACTCATGTTGTGCTGAGAGGGACTAAAGTGCTCTCAGCAGTGTTTTGTGCAGGAAGGGCTGTATCCTCCCCCAAGAACTCATCTTAGAATCTGTTCTCTGGGCTGGAGGACCAGGAGGAGGGGCTGTAGCCGAGTAGGGCACTGATGGCAGATGAGAAGCCATGTAGTTAGCACGGGAGTCCAAAGGGTGCCTGTGACGTGCCCAACAGCTGCTTTCTCACTGACCAGACTTGTAGGAGTTGCTCAGTGTCACTTGTTTGGCTGTTGCCCTGCTTTGCTGGAGGGGAGGAGATGGGAGGCAACCATGAGGTGCCAGTCGTCAGCCCTTTTTTCACTGGGTTTTGCTCCTCCAGCCGTGGTTCTTAGCCAGCAGGGAAGTGCTGTTGGAATCTCAGTGTCTGTAGATGGGTTGTTAAGCGCTCGGTGTCTTGTTTTCATTTGCTCATCTGTCTTTGATGGCAGCTGGGTCTCTGAGGGTCTTTTGTAGGCATCCTGTGCAGGGCTAAGCAAGCAGCAAGTCATGGCAAAAATGGTAGCAAATGGAAGTTTTATAGGCAGATGATGTTGTGGAGTCGTGTTTCTGTGGCATTTAGATTTACAAACTCAAGAGGAGTTAAAAACTCATGTAGGGTTACAAGGAAATGCCGTAGCAAATCTCCGCTGCGGGGTTTGCAACCTGAGTAACACAGATGAATCAACTACATTTCCAGGCAAGAAACAGAGCAATGAAAAATGAAAGATTAGACCCTGGCGCACCTGCCAGAAATCTTCTTGAGGGATGTTTTGAATCGGGTAATCAGAGATGTGAGGCATGACTTCTCTGTTGCCCTGTGTCTTCATTGCTCTGGAGGAAGCAGTGAGGCTGGGGGTGCAGGGAAGTTGATGGATTCAGATGTTTGGGACTTAGATTCACCCCTTCCTTCTCTTCGCCAGGGCTCCAGCCCCGCGGGAGGCTGTCTTGTTGCCTTGTCGTGTGACTACAGGATCATGGTGAATAACCCCAAATTCAGCATCGGCCTGAATGAAGCCCAGCTGGGCATTGTGGCTCCCTTCTGGTAGGCCAGTGCTTCTCACTTCCAGTGTCACGTGTGGGTCTCTAAAAATAATTCGTCTGCAGGGAGTTTATTAATCAGTTTAAGTGCCCGCTGGGATGTAGTTTCAGGTGTGAGTGACCAGGTAGTTGCAGGAGGCAGCATCTCATTTCTCTGTCCCGTCCTGCAGGTATCCAAAAAGCTTTCAGGCTGTAGAATGTCCTCACTTCCTTCTCCAGTTAGGACCTTGGTTCTGACTGTAGTCATAGAATCACCATGTTGGAAAAGACCCATCAGATCATCAAGTCCAACCATTCCTATCAAATACTAAACCATGTCCCTCAGCACCTCATCCACCTGTTCCTTAAACACCTCCAGGGAAGGTGAATCAACCACCTCCCTGGGCAGCCTCTGCCACTGCTCAATCACCCTTTATGCGAAAAATTTTTTTCCTAATGTCCAGCCTGAACCTCCCCTGGTGGAGCTTGAGGTAGTTGTAGAGAGCAATGAGGTCTCCCCTCAGCCTCCTCTTCTCCAGGATAAACACCCCCAGCTCTCTTAGCCGTTCCTCACAAGGCCTGTTCTCCAGCCCCTTCACCAGCTTCATTGCTCTTCTCTGACACACTCCAGAGCCTCAACATCCTTCTTGTGGTGGGGGACCCAGAACTGAACACAGGATTTGAGGTGCAGTCTCACCAGACAACTCCAAAACAAGCACTGGGAGATCTCCCTGGTCAGGCTCAGCTTTTCTCTGGAAACACACTGTGTACCTGCAAAATCCCATAGCTGTGGAGAGCTCTGAAAGCACAGGGACACCAGTATATTAAGACACAGGCCCTTGATTGCCCTGAAAAGGTGTAAATGTACTGTTGGAAAGGAGCTTTCACACCACAGCTAGTGGGCATGGCTGGGATCCATGCACTGAAGGTAAAGAGAGCAGCTTCTGTGGAGAGGAGTGTAACTCTGATGGCGTAGTACAAGAAACTGCTCTGCTCGCCTGGCTTTGCACAGGGTGGCTGATCCTATAGCTGTTGTTTAGAGACCTGTGGGACCGAATGTGCTCTTAGCTTTGATGTCTGGGTGCAACCTTCCCTGACTGTGGCTTTTCCTCTTCTAGGTTTAAGGACACATTTGTGAACACTGTGGGACACCGAGTTGCTGAGTGCTCCCTCCAGCTGGGCTCCCTCCACCCTGCACCCAAGGCCCACGAGCTTGGCCTTGTGGATGAGCTAGTGCCAGAGGAGAAGCTGCAGGAGAAGGCTGTGGCTGTTATGGCACAGTGGCTGGCCCTTCCTGGTAAGGATGGCACCTCTGGCAAACTACTGCTGCCTTCTGGGCATGCACCAAAGGAATAAGAGGGAAGATCTGATCAGGGAGATAGGAAGGGTCTGATCTGGGCTGGTACCTTGGAGCTGTGCAACAGGTTTCCGTTAAAGGGAAAGTGTGGGTAGCTGGGAGGTAGGAGAGCTCAGCACAGCATCCGAGCAGCCTTGAGCTAACAGAGATATGTTTGACAGTGCCCAGTGCATGGGAGGACACTGAGCTGGGTGTGCAGGGATGTGACTCCAGCTCTGCTTGCCCTGCCAGCACCGCTGAGTTAATCTGGAAGTGCCTCAGCTCTGGATACAAACTGAATCTCTTGTGTCTTTCAGTGGAGGCGTTACCCAGCATAGGAGCTAGTCCTGCTCTGTTGGGAGGAGAGGAAAACCACTGTGGGGTTGAGGGTACGACCCAGGCAAGTGTGCCTAGGTGGCTATCAGCCCACCTTTGTGGTCTGAATCAACTTTTGGCTCTCTGTGGAGCTGGGGATGTTGATGGGGCAGTGAGGACAGAGCAAGCGCAGGCATCACGTGCACACTTGGGCTGCTCTGTGACTGGCAGTATGTGGTTTCTGGGAAGGGGAGGGCTGTCCTCCAGCCAGGGCTAGATCAGAGCTATCCCCCCCCCATCCCATGCCACTCCACTTCCCGAGCACGGCAGAGAGATGCAACTGAACGTTATCCTTTGGCTACTCTTTCTGTGGAAACCTGAATGGAACAGAATAGAAATGGACTGGTCCCAGGACTGTCACTTTGTGTCCCAGCCTTGGAAGAGGGTCCCTAAACAGTTCTCGACTTTGCTGTCCTGGCATTAGAGGAAACTTGGCCCCCAGGAGTGGGGAGCACCTCTCCTGACTTCCATGCATGTCCCTCACCAGAGCCAGCAGTCTGAGTTGAGGTGTCTGTAGCACAGAGGTGCTGGAGCAATTGAAGGTTCCCAGTGCATGGTGGGGGTTGGTCATCATTTCATCATCGTGGTTGAAGCACGTATGCAACATCCGGACAACGGATGTGCTGCTGCATCACTACGCCTGGATCTGTGTGTGTGTGAGCAGATGTGTGCTTGAGGCCTCGGTCAGCTCCAGCAGCCACATATCCATGCTGAACTGTCCCAGAGCTCAGGGAAATGAGCACAAGGGCTCGGCACTGCTTTTATACAGCACATCTGGCCTGAGAAGACTCATGCCTGGAGTCCAAGGGGTTGAGTTGAATTACAGAATCACCAGCATGGAAAAGACCCACTGGATTATGAGTCCAACGNCAATGAGGTCTCCCCTCAGCCTCCTCCTCTCCAGGCTAAACACCCCCAGCTCTCTCAGCCGTTCCTCATCAGGCCTGTTCTCCAGCCCCTTCACCAGCTTTGTTGCTCTTCTCTGGAACCACTCCAGGGCCTCAACATCCTTCAAAACTCAAATAGTGGAGTGTTTTCTTTGGTTACTGCTGACCTGAGCCTNTTCTCTGGACACACTCCAGGGCCTGAGCCCGCTGGTGTGTTTTGGGGTGGGGCTGGGCTCTGAAGGGTAGAGAGAGAAGGAGAGTGCACAACTTTTTGTCTTCTGTCCCGGTAGAGCAGCCGTTTCCCCACTGAGCAGTACAGATTACAATTTATTACATGAGAATTGATCCAGTTTAGCTTGCAGCTGGTGGGTTTTTCTTACACCTTTCCCTGCTGGTTTAAAGAGCCCTTTGGTGTGAGGTACCTCCTCTTCGGAGGCGCCTGGATGTGGTGGCAGTGGCCGAGAGCTGGCCGGGGATGAGGACCTTGTGCATTCCCCATCCTTGCTCTTCTTTCCGCAGACCATGCCCGACAGCTCACCAAGTCCATGATGAGGAAGGCAGTGTTGGACCGCCTGGTAGCTAACCGGGAGGAAGACGTTCAGAACTTCGTCAACTTTGTCTCAAAAGAATCCATCCAGAAGTCACTTCGCATGTACATGGAGATGCTGAAGAAGAAGAAGAGCTGAGGAGCCAGCTGGGCCTAGTCCCAGGAGCTTGAGTGACCCTCAGAAACACTGCAGTAGCTGTAGACTTACACAGTGAAGCTGTCTGCAGTGTTGGCAGCTGGTGATGTGCTGCCTGCTCCCGTGGCTGCCCCAACCATCCCTTCCCCTTAGTACCCATGTGCCTGATGCCGCCACTGCCTTTCCTGAGAGCGGAGAGAGCTGCCTGCTCGGCTCCCCCGAGGAACAGACCAGAAGAAGGTCTCAACACCACTGTGGTCCTTGGATACCCTCCCTTCTGTCCATCGGCTTATTGTGAAATGAGATTTGTCAATAAAGTCTTTGATGAAGTAGGAGATGGATGCTTGTTCCCCTGACGGTCCCCAGGCTCTGGTTGTGGTGGGCTGGGACCTGCAGATCGGGATGCGGAGCCCCGTGGACAGGGCTGCAGGGAACATCTTCATGGGGACTCTGCAGGAGCTGGAGCTGGATCGTGGTCTGCACATGCAGGTGGAGCTCAAGCCATCAGATTCACCTCGACCGGGTAGTGGTCGCTGACTGCCAGGGCCTGGAGGAGAGTGGGAGGTGGGGAGGTATAAAGCAGGGTTTCGATGAGCCCCTTGCCCCTCACCGTGCTGGTGTGACTGGCTTAGTGGCTGTGATTGCCCCTCAGAACCTTCTGCCTGCGATGTCCCCAAGCCTGAGACACCTGATGATTCTCACAGAGCGATACCCAGGCTGGCAGGGGGGGTCTGTGCCCTTCAAGAGTCTCGTGTCTCACTTGCGAGCTCTGCGCCAGCTCCAGGTGGTTGAAGATTGGCTTGGATTGCCCCACACCCTGGAGTCCTGGCTGCACCTGCCCATGAAAGGTCCCAAAAAGCCCTGTGTGCCTCACCTCTTGCTTACAGGGACAGGCAATGACCCCAGATCCCTCCTGGTTCCATCCAGGTGTCCCTTGTCACCCTGAGCTCCCCATTAGCTGACTGCAGGCTGCTGTGTCCCGGAAGGGGAATGTGCCTTAGGAAGGGGCTGTGCTGGCATCCCGGGAGGCCGGTGCCAGGAAGGAACATATGTGCCACAGCCAGAGCCAGCTCGGGCTGCTGCTGGAGCTCCTTTAGAATCATAGAATAACCAGATTGGAAGAGACCCACCGGATCATCGAGTCCAACCATTCCCATCAATCACTAAACCATGTCCCTCAGCACCTCGTCCACCCATGACTTAAACACCTCCAGGGAAGGTGAGTCAACCACCTCACTGGGCAGCCTCTGCCAGTGCCCAATGACCCTTTCTGGGAAAATTTTTTTCCTTATGTCCAGCCTAAATCTCCCCTGGTGGAGGTTGAGGCTATTCCCTCTTGTCCTGTCCCCTGTCACTTGGGAGAAGAGCCAAGCACCCTCCTCTCTACAACCTCCTTTAGTTCCATTTTTGATCAGGTCCTCAAATGCAGCAGCTACGTGGCTGCCAGGGTGCCTAATGCCCAACTGACATGGGCACCTGAGCTTTGGCACCTGTTTGAGCCCAGGGTTTGGGAGCCCAGCTCACCTCCTCTTGCTCCAGCTGGAAAGCTTGCTGGAAATTGTAGATGGCAGCTGAATTTGGCACGATGCTTCTCTTCAGCTTGGCACCACACACCACGATCCTGCCAGGGAGACGCGGGCTGTGAGTCCTGATCCGGCCCCTGTGCTCAGTGGGGCGGGATGGGCAGCGGGTCCTGGGTGCCAGGGAGGGAACCGCGGAGCTGTTCACCTGTCGTAGGCGCAGTCCGACTTCCCCACGGTGGTGTCGGCGCTATCGGGGAGCAGCCACTTGAAGAGGTCACTGGTGCGCAGGCGGATGGCCGACCAGTCACTCTGCTGGACGTAGGCGCAGTCGGCGTTGAAGTCCCCCAGGAACATGATGTTCTGAGATGGAAGATGGGGGTGCTCGTGGCAGGTGGGAAACGGGGCTGCCCCCGACACCTGCCGCTGTGCTGGGGTCAGCTCTGGGTGCCAGGGCATCACTGGGGCAGGAGATGGGACAGGAGCAGGTCCCCATCCCACCACCCTTGCACTTGCCATGCTTGCCTTGGAGCAGGGACCCAGTGCCCACCCTCGGTGCCACCCCCAGAGTAACACTCACATCGGTCCCCCACTTGTTGATGACGGCCAGGTAGACATCGTAGAGTGCGTCGATCTCAGCAACAGCATCGCGTGGGGCTGAGTGCAGTGGCACCAGCACAAACTGCTCTGCCTCTGCCGGGGGAGAGGGACATCAGCCCCGAGACCACCCCATGACGCTGCCCGAGGCCACTTGTCCCCCTACATACTGCTGTGGGGTGCCGAGACCCTCAGGATGAATGGCTCCCGGCTGAAGACGTCCTCAGGGTCCTCGTATTGGTAGGTCTCCACCACTGACACAACGTCTGTCCTATGGGACCAAAGGGACGGTGACTCTGGGGCTCAGCATAGCCCCTGTGTCCCCTCCATAGTGTCAGTGGCCCCATGGAGCCACCGGGCAGGTGCCAGCACACCCAGCCATTCACCTGTAGATGAAGAGGTACATCTCCTTGTAATTGTCCCGTCCCAGGAGGTCACTGATCTCGTAGTCATATGCTGATGTGGACACGCTAGAGGCAAAAACGCAGGATGGTGACACAGCTGGAACCAGTGACCCAGCTGGCACTGTCCTGGGGTGACCCTGGCATAGCCAGGGTGTGGGTGGCTGTGGGGTTGGTACCAGCTGATCCTCTTCTGCCATCCCCATGGGCTACCCTGCCCCAGCTAGGGGGTGACATAGGGTGTGGTGGCTCTGAGCCACCCTGCTGTCCCCATCACCCCGAGGTGTCTCCTTGGGCACAGCTGCCCTCAGGCAGGACGCAGGTGATTCCTGCCACCCCTTCCTTACACATCATCATTTGTAGCACATTTTCTTCACATCATCATTTGTAGCAATGCTAAATTAGGTTAATGAGCAGCCTGGGGCCACACAGAGCCTGGCGTCACCCTCCTTGCCCCGGCTGCTTTGTGGCACCAAAGGGACATGGATGTGGGGCAGGTGTGTACCTGCTCGGGAACACTTGCCTGTGCCCTCACCCAAAGCAGAGTCAATGCCAGCTGCAGATGAGCTGCAGATGTAGCCCACCCTGGCAGCCCCTTTTCCTCCCAGTGTGCCTGAACTGCTCGTTTCAGAGCATCATCTGCTGCTGGCTCCATCTGGGGTCCCCTTGCCACTCACAGGGTCTCAGTAAACAGGGCTGCCTGCTCCTGCCCCCTTCATCCCCTGTCTCCACTCTGCCCTGTCCTGTTGGATTACTGGAGATGGAGCTTGCCAGAGCTGTGGTTCCTTTCCATCCGATGTTCTCCAGTCGATTTGCAGCTTTCAGAGAGGTTTTGTGCCACTCGTACCCCTCTTCCCCTCCTCAGATTATTCCTGGTGTATTTTTCAATGCCCAGTACTTTTCTCCTAGTCCCCTTCCTGGAAATAAACCTGCCAGCGGATGACTTTTTTGGCCTTTCCTTGCTCTGGCAGCTTGTTTTCCCCTGCTAGCGCCAGCGTCAGCCCAGGTGCTCTCAGCTCCAGCCCCACTCGTACCTGTTGAGCCGCTCCATGAGCTGGGTGACAGCACTGAGGTCGGAGTCACGCACCTCCTGTACCAGCACCACATCGTAGCGGCTCAGAATCTGTGAAGCCGAGAGGGATGGCGATGGTGAGAGGGACTAGCTGTGGCTCAGGGCCACTGCCTCCCACCCATCTCAAAGCCGCGCAAACTGACACGGTGCTGACTACAGCACCACAGGGACCCACACATCCCTCAGCCTCCGGGCAGAGGTCCCCACGAAGAGCTCAGAGGTACCGCAGACCATGCCTTCATCCACCCAGGGATCCCCAGCACTGGGATGCCATCCCATCCTCCGCCACATCCCCATGTGTCCCTGGCACAGGAGCCGCATTTTCAGTCTGTCCCATGTAGAACCCGTCCCCAGCTTCACTCACGCTGACGATGATGTTCGCCACTTCCTCGTTGGACATCTTGGTGTCTCCAAATGCCTGGATGTTGAAGGCACCGACGCGCAGTGTGGCAGCGGCTGAGCGCAGAAGAGCCACAGCCAGTAGGGACAGTGCCAGTGCCACAGTCCCCATCCTGCCCGGAGAGATGCAGAGCTATAGGGATGCAGTGATGGGAGCTGAACTTGGAAGACTCCTTTGGATTTCAAGATAGAGCAAAAAAAAATCCATGTAGGTCATTGGTAAGTCCTGGTGTGCAACAGTGTGCCTCGGTGGGCACGTCCCTGAGCAACCTGAGGAGCCAGCACAGGCTGTTTGCCACCGCCTTGCCAGACCCAGGAGAAGCTAAACGTCATCCTGACTGGTGAATCTGCTCAGCAGACTCAGCCAGCTCACAAGGATCACTCAGCTCTACTCCCTGACAGCATATCCCCAGCGCACCTCAGCTGCTGCTGCTGGCAACCCCAAAACTACTTGGTGTCCTTAAACGTGATCATATCCCACAGTTAGAGGAAGGGACTGACTCCTCATTGCAGTTCACCCCAGCTCATCCCAGTCCCAGCTGAAAGAGCTGAACTCATGTCGGTCCTTACCTTGCTGAGTACGCAGCACTTGTGCATTCCCAGCAGCAGGATGGGCGGCTTTATTCCCAGTGGATGTGCTGGCAGAGCAGGATGAGCTGGACACCCGGGGGGGGGGGTGTTGGCACAGCTTTGGGCTCCATCCGACATTGGGAAACCAAAAAACCCACAAGGCGGGAGGGTGGGGCCAGTGTCGCTGCCCTTGCACCAATGGGGTAAAATCTGGCTGGGGAAGGGCAGTGGTGCTGCCTTCTCCTGGCAGGGCTGGGTGGGCACACGAGGCATGGGGGGCTGTGGCCGGGGTGGCCCTCTCACTCACAGCGTGGGTCACAGCAGCCAGGCAGGAGGTGAAGGGCGGTGGCCTTAATGGGGGTGATTGAGAGGGTGTAATTGTAGGGGAGAGAAGGGACTTAATGGGGGTGTCTGGGGAGTCCGGCTGAGCAGCACCAGCCTCAGCAAGATGGGGCATGTGTAAACCCCCACAGCATCCCCTCTTGTCCCCCAAAGCAACCCCAACTGGCACTGAAAGCAGCCCCATGGGGGACTCGGATCCCCAGAGCAGCACTGGCACAGCCG
>WAAB01021637.1:115994-135948 GCA_013389865.1 Piaya cayana | reverse complement strand
GAAAAGTAAAGAAAGCATCAGTAAGAACACATAGAAGAAAGGATGAGTAGTGTACTTTCCTTGGAAAAGAGAAGTATTGGGTTTCGGGGAGGGGTCAAGAGGATCACACCAGGCTCTTTTTAGTGGTACTTCCTGGTACCTAGCAATAGGACAAGGGGCAATGGGCACAAACTGGAGCACAGTTAGTTCCATCTGAACATGAGGAAACGCTTTTTACTTTGAAGGTGACAGAGCACTGGAATAGGCTGCCCAGGGAGGTTGTGGAGTCCTCATTTCTGGAGGTGTTAAAAACCCACAAGGTGTTCCTGTGAAACCTGCTGTAGGAGAACCTGCTTTAGCAGAGAGATTGAACTAGATGATCTCCAGGGGTACCTTCCAACCCCTACCATTCTATGATTCGGAATTCTATGTAGTAGGTAACAACTGTAAAGATGCAATTAACCTACTGTCTTTTTTTGCATTGTGTTTAAAGTTATAAAACCAGATCATGTTGTCTTGCATTATTCTATCTTCTACTTACTGGCAAAAGGTCACTTTATAGTAAATATATTTGTTCCTTATTTTCACTGGTAAAATTATATAGAATAGAGCATGTTTGTTGAAGCAGATAAATAAAGCCCCTCCATCAGAAGCAATGCTTATTCATGAGAAGTCAAGGCCCTAGAGAAAAGCAGAGTACCAGCCCTGGAGCCATGTGTATCTATGTGAAGTTTTGAGCACATTACAGTTTTCAGTAAAGCCATGGGAATGGAGAAGAAAAGAGCTTCACAGAGAATATTGCATAAATCTGAGAAAATAAAGAAAGGTAGAAATCTATCAGAACTGTAAAAACAGGTAGGAGTTAGGGGACAAGGAAGGAGTAAGAGAGTTTAAAAGAAGCACAGAGATGAAAGAGGAAATAAGACTGAAGAGAGCTCCAATTTTATTCCAGGGCAAAACATTCAGGGGAAGTAAGAAGGTTGATTTTTATTCTAGAATATTTTTTTCTCTCCTTTTTTATTTCCAAATCATGGAAGAAACTGCTTTATTATTACGTATATATTTTGGATAGAGAGAGAAGTATTCTGTATTTCCAATATTTTCAGCTAAAAATTATTTTTCCCTTATGAAGAAGACAGTCTTGGTGAAAACTCATACAAAAATCTAAGCTCTTCCTGCATATTTACCTGGAATATTTTATGTGACTTTGGCTGTATTACCCTGGAAGTTTGTGCAAAGCTTTTACAGCTGCATTAACTAGCAAAGGAAATACTGAGCTTCATATAGAAACTTCACTCATATTAAAAATAGACTTTTGGAACAAAATTACTAGTACTTTTTAAAATACAAGTAAAAGGAAAACAGAGATCTGGAAGTTCTCAGTGAAGATCTTCAACATGGTTTCATAATAGGATTTCTTTTGTCCTGTCTGCAAGGTGTAAGTCAGCACTTTCATTGCTTGATATTCTTAAATTATGTAGAAGTTTAGTTGGGATTATATATTGTATTGAAAAGTTACAATTGAATAAAATTTTGAGTAGTATGCTGATTTGCAACATTAGTTGTCAGTACACGACATCATTATTATTGGCTTCACAATTCCGGACACCAGACAATATTTAGTTGAATGAAGGTATTTTGGAAATTACTTCAATAATATTTCTGTAAATTTGCAGTTGGCTGTAAGAGATGAAGCTGAGTCATCAGTCAATCATGGCTGAAATCACTGCAGCTGTAGAGTACATTGATTTCATGACTATTACGCTGTTAAGAAAGTTTCAAGACATTTTACTTTTTCTGATCAGAGTTTGACTCAGTCATCTAGAATCATTCAATCGTTTGATCTACTTTATAACAGAAGGCTTTGTTTGCTGCACTTTTCCCCCATCATTTTTTAACTGTAAATTTCTCAATAAATTAACATTTTTCAAAAAGTGATTTTTGTAGGCACTGAAGACGTCCATTTGACTCACTGTACTGTTAAAGGTAACTAATATCCTCCTTGCAGTGTCTAACCAGGCAAATAAAATCTGGAGTAAGACAAGGATCTTAGTTCCTCATTAATTAGTTTGCATTGCGAATGAATTAACCTCTACTGTAAACTACTGAAGTATTGCAGTAGTAAACCATAGAATAACAGACTAGTTGGAAAAGATCTCTCAAAGTCATCTCACTCAGTTTCCTGCCTGACAACAAGCTATCACCAATAAAGCACAGTTCAGCCATGACTTTGTCTAGTTGAGTTTGATAAACCTCCAGGGGTTAATATCTGATAGCACCTTGAGGTGACATTAGAGCACAGCACTGCCCTCCCAGCAGAAAAACAGAACATGTCAAAACCTTACATCCATCTGCCCCAAAGCCACAGTCTGCAACCACTGCCCCTTTTTAGATCACTGTCCATTACAAAGAAGAGCTTGCTAAGTCACTGTTTGCAACTGTCGTTCAGTTTATGTTATTAGACTGTTGGAATCCATGTAGTCCTAATTTTCTCTCAGGTTTAAATTCCCAAAGGGTATCAAGCAAGTAGAATCTGAATTAAAATGTTGAATATTTAAAAGTTATGTATAAATTAATTAAATTTAAATGCACTGGACTATATGCTATTTTTTACATTCTTTTGAATTTAAAAGACTGAACTAAAAAGGTCAAGTGAACTTTACAGTCATTACCACCTAAAGAATCAATATTCTTGCAATGTTAAATTCAGTTAAAAAGTTGTTTAAGTCTCTAAAAACTTTTGCGTGGATTGGCAACGACCCATACTTCATGTGTGCATTTAAAACAGCAACTTCTACTATGGATGTGCTATTTTCTACTAGCAATAACTAAAGTACTTCCATTCTTCAAAACGAAACTTGTAACTTCAAAGATAATTCTAGGGTCTCCAGTCTTTCCTGTTCTAGTAGAGACAATCTCAGTCAGTGGAACACATCCACAGCACAGTTTCAATCTCAAAATAGACTCTTTTTGCAGCAGGCACTACATACACCCAGAGGAAGAGGAGTAAGCCTCCATTTCATAAAAACCCCATGTTGCTCCTATGCATAAGGCTTTTTCAACGCACTGTCTGGGATTGCTGTTAGCAATATACTCAAGAAACCAGTCTTCCAAAAATATTACTCGTTTCCTGTTCTATATTGGACATTGTTCTCCATCTATTGGACACAGACATACCTTACTAGTCATCACTGGATGCAAGACACCATTTTTTATGGGCTCCTGGTCTAATCTGCTCTAACTGTTTTATAGGATTTTTTTTTCTCCACTTAATAATTTGGGATTTTTTTAACATGTTATTAAAAATATTTTTAGTTCTCTTTTGACGGTCTATATTGTTTCCAGTAAATTCAGCAGCTGTCCTAGATGGCTTTACTTGTTCCTGTTACAAGGGATGGAGGATGAAAGAAAACTATTTTCTGATAGAACTGAATTTAATTCAATAGCTCTCAGTACTTTAAAGGTAGGAGTTTAGTTTAATGTATTTTTAGAATCCTATGTATAGAAATGGACAAAGACAGGCACCTTGAAAAGGTGATTCATTCCATCTGTCTTAAAGGTCAATGTCTCAATAAAACTCTAGAGATACCTTTCTCTTTTCAATAGTCACAAAGGAAACTTGGATGACTATTGACACCAGATGCTTGACTTTTAAATTACTATGAAGTTGAATCTCAGCTACTTAATTACTAGGATGTAGCTGTATCAATTTAGTTTCTTGTGCTAGTTCAGTGTCTTTTCTGATTTTTTTATTTTAAAAACATAATTTCTTGTTAAAGAAGATTACTTAAGAGTCACACAAAAAGGATAAAACTTTAAAATTATGAACATTGATTTTTTTTCATTTGTAATCAATAGTTTGCGGTTTTTTCTTGGTTGTGGAATATTGGATTGTGGAATATTTATGGTACACATCTCTTGCTACATAGTTAGAAAACACAATACATAGCATTACTTCTCTTCATAGAAGTGCCTTTCTTTTATGCGACTTCTTATGCAATGGCTGGAGGAGTGCAATTCTCATTTTCCAGATAATAATCTTGTTTGACACTTCAGCATGCATTTTCAAATTCTCTGTACATATGGCTCTCAGTCATGCTTTGCAAATGAGGGATTAGTGAAGAGGGGGTTCTCTGGTTTGCGGTTTTTTTTATAAGGACGTGGAAAGTGGAACTGGCTTAGGAACAGTCTGGCTGTTCTAGCTCCAAATGGCCACAATATAATGGGAAAGACTAATATGGCACAATAGACTTATGATGGACCTATCCCAGATTACTTATCATAAAGTTTGCTCTTTCTCACTGAGACAACATATTCTTGTTGCTGTGACAAATAAGCAGAACAGGTCCCATTACAGCTGTCAGGTTGAGGGTGGTTCATTTATTGACAGCCCTGGTATTTCATTGTGGTTGATGGCATTTCGTTTGGGAGATGCTATTTTGTAATACAGGATCTAATAATGTTATTTTGTAAAGCTGAATACTATTTCCATACAACCTTCAAAATGCACCCTGCAGCAATTCACATATAGCTTCCCACTGATAAATAACATTTCTTCAATAGATGTTTTATTTCAGAGAGCTACCATATCTCAAGTTTCATCAGGTATCGTTACTAGGTATGCCTACTCTTAAGTATTTACTTTCTCATCAGTAAGGCAATAACCTCAAGTCTGAGAACAGTATTTGTCATTATCTCTGCTCATTATCTGAGTCACCACAGTTCCTAGCAGTCTTCAAAGTGACCTAGAGCATAGCTTGTACACTATGAAACAAGCATATTCAAATCATGGACAGTCTTTTGTATTAATTCAATAAATCCAGTGGGCATATCAACCTATATTGATAGCAAAAAGTTATCTAAATTTATAAAGGTTGATATTTATGTATCCATTCTTCCTTTATTTTAAGGAAAATACAGACTTTTATGAAGTGTCTTTATGTACACCAGGAAACTCAACAGAAAATCTTTGGTTTTCTAAACTTTCTTGATTTATGCAAACATACTCCAGAATTATTTATTTCTGAAATATCATACAAGCATAAAATATACTGATAAAATTGCTTTAGCAGCCCATGAAGATATATATAGTAATGATTTGCTTCAATATCAACAACTATCAGAACAATGTACCTGAGTGATGCTTATGTGACAAGGAAAAGGTAAATATTTCATTAAAAATAAAAGTTTGAAAAAGGATTAAGTCATCACCTTGTATTCCATATAGAGATCATTAAAGGGTTTAATCACTACAGTGGATGCAAAGGAAAGATGCATCTGAGCAGCTGCTATAATAAAGAGGACTGTATTTGTTATGTGACTCTAAATCCTGGGCAAAATTTGAGTTACTTAGTGAATCAGCAAAGCTTACAGAACACTCTTCAAATTATTGCATCACCAGAAAACAACTGGAGAATTTTACCCATGAGAGAAAAAAAAGTGCATGCCTGTAAAAGGAGCAACCTGATTAGAACGGATTGAAATTGCAACATATGACTTTTAAATTGAAAAGATAGTATTGAAAATCCATTTGAATGTAACAAACTGCTTTTAAATAAAACTGAGAAGACTGTTGTCCTTTTTCATTCTGAAAGGCAACTTAGCAAAGCTATGTCTGTTAGGAGCTTCAAAGAAAATTAATTTCCAAGCACACATGGCTCTGGAACCTAGCAGTTGCAGATTCCTAGGATCATATGTGAAAAACACGGTGCATTGTCTATTCTTCCATTTTGTAAATATACGACTCCTGCAATGTTAATGGGTAATAATCACCCTTGTCAGGTCATAAGCATCCCCCAAACTGTGAGTGTTTGCTTCCAATTTCCTGAGTTTCGTTGATTTGTGTTAGTTATAAAGCTTTTAAAATGTACACTTCCAATACTAAATAAAAAGAAGTAGTAATGATGCAGTTACTGGGCTTATTTGTTCACCGACATCTATTGCTTTGTGGCTGGTTCTTATTATTTAGTTTTTAGAAGACATTTGTTAGCTGGTATCCAATAAGCTTTTCTAATCACCATTTCATTTTGCTTTTATTGAAAAGTAATGAGTGATTAAGGAAAGCATACAATTGTGCTACGTGTTTACACAAAATATACATCCTATAATTTATCAAGACCCTTGTCAATTAAAGATCTCAGTGGGGAGCTTTGCAATATTTTTACTTCTTACAAGTGATTTCATTAAAATTTTAAATGTGTGACTTGAGAACAATATTATGGTGGATATTTTCCAGATGAGTTAGAAAATAGACTAGGTTCAGTGAAAGCAGAAATTAGAAAATGTAGGAGCATATCACACAAGGACCTCTTCTGTGTCAAGGAAGCTGCAGCTATACAACTTAGTATTGCATTACATACAAAAATCTTAGCTCAACTTTTCTATAGCAGGAGATAAAGCAACAAACTCAAATTTACCACTCAGTTCTTCATCAGTTTTTGAAAGCTTGCATTAACCTTGGCCACACCTGTAGTCTGAAAATTGAAATGTTTTATACATATATTTATATTCATAATATATATAAATATACTGCTGGGTAAGCCTCTGAATCAATGCAATATTATGTAATTAATATAACTATGTATAAATGAACTTCCTTTGGAATGTCTTTCAAAATATTGCAGCTAGATTTAAGTAACTTAATACCTACATAAAAGGACTTATAACCAAACATCAATATTAGTAGTGAAAAAATACATAACTTATCTTTTAGATAAGACTAGGGTAAAATTCACTGATGGATGTTAGGAGATTCAGATAACCTTCAAATATATGTTAACATAAATTAATTTTAAAAATGTTTTTCTTTTGTACTGAGAAAAGATATATGTTAACAAGAGCATAAGGCATTTTTTACTGTAAAATAATATTCAACTATGTGACTCAAGTGGGCACATTTGTAACATCAACAAAAACAGAAAAGCAAGAGCCAGTGCCAACTGTAGAAAAAGACAGTCACTGGCTTCACCAAAGGCACAAAACAACCGAGTGTATTTTGTTTCTTCATATTTTGCTTTCTGTTTCAATATATTCTTCCAGAGCATATCCAGAACATGGTGGCTTGCACAACAGCTATCCCATCAAGTAGTAAACTCAGCTTCATACTGAATAACTGCTGTCATTCAATATGTCAAGTGCTGCCCATTGATTCAACTCGCTTTTATGCATTCCTAGAGCTGACTTGGATCACAACAAGCAGAGCTCAGTTAGCAATGAAGTCCAGTGAATGCTGTAATAGGTTGTTCATCCTCTTCTCTCTTGAACACATTACC
The DNA here is from genome assembly GCA_013389865.1 of Piaya cayana. NCBI lineage: Eukaryota > Metazoa > Chordata > Aves > Cuculiformes > Coccyzidae > Piaya > Piaya cayana. The sequence goes on along the minus strand of WAAB01021637.1, from coordinate 128,698 downwards.
CACAGGACCAAGAGGTAGGGAGGTAATCATCAGCCATGTTCTGCCTCAGTCATTAAAAAAAGAGGAGCAAGGGTGCATATGGTATTAATGGAATGCTCTGATTCCAGGATGACTATTTAACACACTGTTGTTAGAAGACCTAGGTACGAGTCCATTAGCAAATAGGTATAATTTCATTGCTACCTCTTGCATTACTGTTTTTATTATTTATTGTAGATTATAAATAGTGTTACTATAAACTTATAGTGTTACTATTTATTAACCATATTTTAATACTCTACAATACTTGTTCATAGTAAGGAACTGACTGAATAGAAATTGTCAGATTATTAGATTTATGACCATTGTGGTTTTAAATCAATTTGTACTAATATTTTACTGCAAATATATATACATATATACATTTATATGTATGTGTATATATATACATAAATTTATTCCATATAGTTTGAATTAATGTTTAAATGAATACGGATTTCCTGAGCTAATGTTCAGAGATTTATTCCACGAATATGCCCAATTAATTGTTTTGACCCATGGAAACTGCCAGTGTTCTCAACACCCTTTGATGAGGATTCCCATACTAAGTATGCATTTCATGGAGAGGTGCCTCCCTCTATCTGTTACAGAACAGCTCCCTATTCATTCTGACAAGTGCTTTGTCATTGTTCTAAATGAGATGCTGAGCAGTCATCACCCAGCCATGCTCTTCACAATCTTTCTCATAGACTCCAGTTGTCTTTTTTTGTAGGATGAAATGTCCTATCTTTGTTCCACTCCTCAGATCTGAATACTTTTGGTCAAGTTTGTTACCTTTTGCTGTAGCTTTTTTCACCTATTCCCTTTTGAAATAGAGTGAAAACAGAGAAGTTAACATTCAAAATATGGCCATAACCCAGCTACAGATAATGGTGTAAGTTACCGCTTCTGTTCCTTATTCCTCTCCTCGAAATTTCTAAACACAGTTTTCTTCTTTAGTTGTTACAGAGTGCTAAGAAAATGTTTTTAGAGAAATATCTAATTAAACAGCAGTGTTTTGTTCCTGAATGGAACTCAGACATCCAGACGCCTGAAGTTCAATTATTTTTGCCATATGCCTTACTCATATGGTCTTCCTGGACTTCAACAAAACCTTTGACACAGTTTCTCACAGCATTCTGCTACGGCAACTGTCAGCCTCTGGCCTGGACAGGCACACACTCTCCTGGGTAGAAAACTGGTTGGATGGCCGGGCCCAGAGAGTGGTAGGAAATGGAGTTAACTCCAGCTGGAGGCCAGTTACAAATGGGGTTCCCCAGGGCTCAGAGCTAGNATCTTGGCTTGTATCAGAAACAGTGTGACCAGCAGGTCCAGGGAGGTTATTCTCCCTCTGTCCTCAGCACTGGTGAGACTGCTCCTTGAATCCTGTGTTTAGTTCTGGACCCCTCACCACGAGAAGGATGTTGAGGCTCTGGAGCAAGTGCAGAGAAGAGCAACAAAGCTGGTGAAGCGGCTGGAGAACAGACCCTGAAAGGAGGTTGTAGATAGGAGGGATCTGGGTGCTTCTCCCAAGTGACAGGGGACAGGACAAGAGGAAATGGCCTCAAGCATCACCAGGGGAGATTTAGGCTGAACATTAGGAAAAAGTTTTTCACAGGACGGGTCACTGGGCATTGGAACAGGCTGCCCAGGGAGGTGGTTGATTCACCTTCCCTGGAGGTGTTTAAGACATGGCTGGACAAGGTGCTAAGGGTCATGGTTTAGTGTTTGATAGGAATGGTTAGACTCAATGATCCGGTGGGTCTCTTCCAATTTGGTTATTCTATGATTCTATGAGTCTATATTTATCTGTGTTTATTTAAACTTACTGGTTTATTAGATATTCCACATACTAAGACATATTCCCCAGCATGTTTCTGTTGATATTAAGGAGTATCAGCACCACTTTGTTTGCCATTCACCACACCCTAATAGCTCCCTTCTAATAGCTGCCCATGTAGCTGCTGACCTGTCCATATCTACAGGCCTTTTCTCTTTTCTACATGCTTTGTGTTTACCTGCACTGTATTTCATCTGGATTTGATCTCAGACACCCTGCTAAGCTTTTGGACCCCTCTTCATATTGTCACCCATGCATTTTTCAAATATTTATTATTCTATCACTTAAATCAAGATATGCACACAGGCTCACTTAATTCATCCTACTTGACATTAAATACTTGCTATTTTCTGAAAATACTTTTAAATCAGCTGGCTTCCTAGTTCGTACTAACTTAGTCTAAACCACATTGACTAGTTTGCTTACAAGACTCAGATTGGACAGTACCATAATTTCTACTATACAAAAAAAACCCTTTTCCTTTTGTATGAGAAAGCTGAGGAGGTACTTTTTACAATGGTATGTAGTGACAGCACAAGAGGAATGGCTTTAAATTGGAATGGGGAAATTTTAGACTAGACATTAGAGTGAATTCTTCACAAAGAGGGTGGTGAGGCACTGGCACATGTTGCCCAGGGAAGCTGTGGCTGCCCCATCCCTGGAGGTGATCAAGGCCAAGCTGGATAGGGCCTTGGGCCTCCTGATCTAGTGGGAGGTGGGGTTGGAAGGCCCCACCTTCCAGCAGGTGGGTTGCAACTAGATGATCTTCAAGGTCCTTTTCAACTCAAACCATTCTATGATTCTATAGTTACACAAAATCTTCTGCATTTTCTCTAATACTAGTCCAGTTATCCTGCTGAAGAACAGCATCACATTGGCTGGGCATAATTTTTCTTAATCCATGTTGGCTGTCAGGTTTCTTTTTCACTTAATTGTCTGCTAGTTGCATATATATTGATTGTGTGATAAATCATTAACTATCCCACTCAACATAAAAACTGAGGCTCAAATACTTGACTAGGGTTAAAGAGTTTCCATTCTTCTGCAAAACCACAAGGAGAACTGCATGATTTTAGGCTGTCACAAGCCTCAGGTAAAATAGTTTTGATTTTTGACAGACAAAAGACAACACATTAAACTAGATAAAAGTTAGAAATAGCAGAATGTATTCAAGTGAACTGGAAAGTAATGTAAGACACAGGGCCAAAATGAGCCACAGCTGGTTCAGGGATTGATTTACAACCAGATCAAACATCTGTTTCAATATTAGGAACAGGGAAGATGAATGAGAGGACTGAGAGCTTGAGTTGTGTGGTTTTACTTCATGACTACACATCTGTCCAAGCTCTCGCGTCTCATTAGTGGAGATTGAAGCAATGGAATCTTTTTTTCAGACTATAAAAGACTAAAGTGTTTTTCCTAAAGATAAGATGAAATGTGGTAACTCAGCCCTGTGCCTCATACATCAAGATACCTGATGCACAATTTCTTCAAACATTTTTTCCCCAACTTTTTAAGAACAGAACCTTGTTTGTCCTATTTCTCTTCATCTATTTCACTGTATGATGATATAGAATATACTTATTAATTATTCAGCTAGTTTCTTAGATATTTTCATTCTAAGATATTAGGAAGAATGGCCGTTGACAGTAAAAAAACCTGCACATTAGTGATAGGAACTGCTTTTCACTTATGATAGAATTGCTATAATTGAAAAAGCATTTTGCATTCTCTCTGGTAGAAATGATGGATTTCCAAGTTTCATAGAACCATAGAACAACCAGGATGGAAGAGACCCAATGGATCATCGAGTCCAGCCGTTCCTATCAAACACTAAACCATGTCCCTCAGGACCTCGTCTACCCATGCCTTAAACACCTCCAGGGAAGGTGAATCAACCACCTCCCTGGGCAGACTGTTTCATTGTCTAATGACCCTTTCAGTGAAGAATTTTTGCCNCCTGCACCAGCTTCGTTGATCTTTTCTGGACTCACTCCAGAGCGTCAACATCCTTCTCATGGTGAGGGGCCCAAAACTGAACACAGTATTCAAGGAGCAGTCTCACCACTGCTGAGTACAGAGGGAGAATAACTATGTTTCACTATGTTTGCTAGCAAATCCCCTAGTGTAGAAATTTATAATCATTCATTGCTGGGTTTCCCCAAAATTTAGTGTTGCATAAGCCAGTTCACTCAGGAGGTATCAGCAGTCAGGTTCAGCTCACTGCTCTCAGTGAAAAGTAGGTCTGAAATTAGTCTCTACTTGCATGCTAAACTATATGTTCCCCAGGGCTCAGTATTGGCCAGTTTGTTTAATGTCTTTATCAATGATCTGGATGAGTAGATTGTGTGCACCCTCAGCAAGTTTTCAAACACCAAGATGAAAGTGTTGAGTGTACGATGGCTCTATAGAGAGATCTGGACAGGCTGATCAATGGCCCAAGGCCAATTCTACAGGATTCAACAGGTCTGAGTGTTGGGTCCTGCATTTGGGTCACAACACCACCAGGCAATGCCGCAGGCTTCAGGAAAAGTGGCTGGAAAACTGCCTGGCAGAAAAAGACATCATCAACAGCCAGCAGAATATGAGCCAGAACTGTGCCCAGGTGTCCAAGAAGGCCAACAGGATCTTGGCTTGTATAAGAAATAGTGTGGCCAGCAGGAGTACGGAAGGGATTGTGTTCCTGTACTCAGCACTGGTGAGACTGTACCCTGAATATTGTGTTCAGTTTTGGGCCCCTCACTACAAGAATGGCATGGAGAGGCTGAGCATGCCCCAAAAAAGGGCAATGGAGCTGGTGAAGGATCTGGATAACAACTTCTGTGAGGAGCGGCTGAGGGAACTGTGGTTGTTTAGTGGCTGAAAGGTGGTTGTAGTGAGGTGGGTGTCAGTCTCTTCCGAATTCCAAAGTGACAGAACAAGAGGAAATGGCCTCAAGCTGTGCCATAGGAGGTTTCAACTGGATATTACGAAAAATTTCTTTACTGAAAGGGTTGTCAAGCATTGGAACAGGCTGCCCAGGCAAGTGGTTGATTTACCATGTCTGGAGGGATGTAAAAAATGTGTAGATGTGGTGCTTAGGGACATGGCTTAGTGCTAGGTAAAAGGTTGGATGCAATGATCTTAAAGGTCTTTTCCAATCTAAACTGCTTAATGATTTGTATTCTCATGAGAAGAAAGAACTTGTCATTTGGTCTTACTTTTATCCCCAGTCACTGCTATTGTCTACATAATACTTAATAACTGATTAGTGAGTTACACTGTAACTGCAGCAAGCCATATACACTTCAATAGCAACTCTCCTGTACTTAGGGTTAAAACAAACAACTTTTTATTTCTACATTTCATTGTTACTATGCAAGCCACTGTAATTCTTGAAAATACACAGAACCATAATTTCTTCACTTTACTAATTTTCTGTATGATATTCAGACTGCTTTTTCATTTTTGTTCAAAGGCAGCTTCTGCTTTTTTCTTTATTAAAAAAAAAACAACACGACACATAAATTAATATGCTATAGTATAGATCTTTAAGAATAGCATTTCTCCAGCAATCCTGACTTGTGGGGAAAGTCACCAAAACTGAAGTAACAAAATGTCACCAAAAATTCAACCTGTTTAACAATAAACCGAACCAAAAGAAGGTAACAAAAACTCTGACAATATTTTCATCATTTGAGTCATAATTTCAGTGTCTATACTTGCCTTGTAGTGTTGACACCCATGACAATTCCTTATATTTTACTACTTCAAGATCCTCATCTCTACATTATGTCTCAGAGTCATACTGAAAATTCTCTTAAAAAAAAACCCTGAAGTAACCTTCTATTTTCTAAGTAAAAATGTACTCCATAGCATGTGAATATTTTCTGCAGTTCTTCTTAATCTAAAATGACAAAAATTACAAAAAGAAAGCAAAAATACAGTTCCCTAGGTTTACACATAACATTCAGAATACGTTTTATTTTAAGTATATAGAAACACACTAACATATATGAAAGATATCTTTTTTTCCTTCTATGAAAACAACACAAATACTTTGCCAGTGCCCTCCAGCTAAGCCTTCTCTGGAAGAATTTTTCTCAGTTACAAAGTGAATCCAATTAAAGAGAAAAATAAAAAATTAGATGCAATAATTAAAATGGAACTAAATTTCCTACAATTTAACTGAAAAAAAAAATTAAACAAATTATTATCCAATTTGTTTTGGATGCATTTCCATAATATTTTCATGCAGTTTCTCCAGACCAGAAGGTTTAAAATGCTAAAAATAAACCTAAGATTCTTACCTTAAAAATTATCTCAGGGAATTAGAGCTGAAAGTCATGCACTAAAAAGCATGCCAGTTAGTAAAACAGACTATGTTGTAAATGTTATTTGAGTCAGTTATCTTTAGTCTGAATTCAGATGCACCAGTGTATCTAAAGAAGAATAATTAAATAAAACCCCAGTAAAGTCTCAGTGAGCTCTATGCAGCAGCAGCCAATCATCTATGGGTTTCTCTTTTAAAAGAAATATATATGAGAGCATTTTCAATGATACAAGTTAAATAGCAGACATGTAGTAACAATTTTTTTCATGCCACTGAGAAGAAAAGCCAGGATGAATAAAATGGATGGCTTAATGTTAAAAAAAAAAAAAATCTACTACTGGAAACTAGCTATTAAATAAATGTCCTTAAATATTTATTATATTATTCAAAATCTACAACAATACAGCTCACAAGCAATAAACAAATTAAATATATAAGTACAAAACACTCTTAAAGCCCCTACACAGCAGTTTATATTGCAGGGGTCAGGACAGTTGAGATCACTTGACATTCACAATAGGAAAGAATGTGTGTTTCATAGAAGCTATATAGAAGAGCATGGGCAATAAACAAATTATTTCAGGCACTTTGCCCACAAGAACATCCCACATTAGTGAAAGGACAAAAGGGACAGAAATTGCAAGGTAGTGCGAGTGATGATTGTGCCAGCACATATTGTGGTTAGGCATCTTCTCTATACTGAAAGGTCAAACCGTAAGAAGCAAGCTCCTAGACCAGCTAAACAACACCCGTGATGATGGAGGAAGTGGTAGGAAAGGGAATATGACTTATGACAGTTTCATAAGTCAGTTGAAGATCTTTCTCAGTGTGCCACTTCAGTATGATATAAGCTGATTTGAAAGCACCATCACCTACTAAAGTAGCACTTATCTCAAGCACCCTAGAAGCACTGCAAGTTATGATCTCCAAAATAATCTATCCATGGAGATTTACAATAGGGCAAGCTGAAAGCATATGATACAGTTTTTGCACCACAAAAACCCATAGCTTAAACTAAAATTAAAAAGTTTTTAGACAGTATTTCAGATGTCTTAGAGCATGAATACTAGAAAGTGACAATGCAGGATCTGTTTGTGAAATGATTTTGCTCACAAGAGCCAAAGAACAGAACAGAAATAAATTAAAATAGCTAGTCAGCTCCCAGTTGTGGGTCAGCTTGTGTCACAAATGTAGAAAAATAATTATTGGTTTTAATAAGCAAGCTCTATATCAATATCAGACTAGTCAAGTACTCATTACATTGCCACTTTCAACCTCTACCTGCTCATCTATGCACTGCAAAAGCGCATACTATATGGTGTATTAAAAAATTAAATACATAGTTTCCCCCTGCATGCTGGATATAATTTGCCTCTATAACCTTTTTTCAGTAAAGGAAGAAACAGGGTTGGTTTTATATCTCAATTAGAACAAAAACTTCTTTCCTCACCAATTAGCTTCCAGTCAAATAAACTTGGAACATGATGTGCTTTGTGGCATAGTTTGCCATATATTGTGGCTCACTGACTGTTTAATTTTGTTTTTATGGACATGAACATACAACTAATATATGGACATCAGTCCAAGTCCTAACTCCTACCACTGTGTCTTTGGAATTGAAACATTTCCATGGATACCATTATAAAATGATTACTAGCTTAGTGATTTGACAAAAAAACCCTATTTGTACTCTGACACAGGCCTACAAAACAAACAAGCCTTCTTGCTTTGACCAGCAGCTTTGCAATTCTTAAATGTCATCCTATTCCAGAACACAGACGTAATGTAGAATGGAAATTTCAAGTGACCCAAAATTTAAAAAGCTTGCATTTCAGAATAATTTAAATGCATTTGGTATTAAAAACCTGAAATATTTCAATGTTTCTTTTTCTTTCTTTTTTTTTCTTTCTTTCTATTAGCCTTTGGAAGCCTCAAGATCTTAAAACAAAAATTTACTTTGGAAAATAAATGAGGCACATTTCTTACTAAGAACAAAACAAAATGAATAGTTTGCAAATCTGCAAAGAAATTTGCAATATGCAATTCTTTAAAGAGTTATCACACTCAAAATACTGTGAAATATCCAACAAGAACTACTAAAGGAAAAATATACTTGTCTCTGTTTTGATAGCAGCCATGAAAACAAGTATAATAGCATTTCAAAATGTATGTGTGTATATGTGTGTATGTAGTCTGTTTACATGCACACATATAACTGATTATTTTTTCTGTCTAAAAAGAGACCTGCAGTTACCAAAACAATTCTTAGCCCTCACTCAACATATCTACCCAACATCTCCTGTATCTGATTATGAAAGATGCAATTACTTCCCCAAGTGTTGATATCTTTTTGCATTGATAACAAAACACAAGCCAGCTGAGGGACTTCTTGCATGTTAAGTAACACAATCAGCATGATCCTTGAGAGAAACCAGTTTACCTCATACACCTTCCAAAAGCAAAAATAAATGGGTACCACTCAATGGCAAACAATTCCCCAGAACTCCTTCCATACACACTCCTCCTTGACTGTTAAATCTTCTATTAGCAATGAAAAGTATCTTTGCAAATCCACACTCAGGAAAACTAGCTTGGTGTACTGGGAGGTAGAAGTCGTCTTAGTGACTCAGTGATCTTAAATATTACACAGTCTAATTGAGGTTCTGGCTCTGAAGTTCCAATAATTTCTGTCATTTCTACTATATGATACTCCTATTAATATTAATCCTTTCAAAATATTTTAATTGTGAGTTCTACTCTCTTGAAAGCTACTAAATAACACTTGGCACCACAAAACTAATAATTTTGTTCTACTTATAAATTCTTTACTTACTATTTTTTTTAAGTTCTGTCTAAACTACTGCACTGAAAAATACCACACATGAACATTTTATGTGTATGTGAAATTAACTGTGTGCAACAGGACTTCTCCCTGAAAAAGACAGCAAGGACTTATGGCTGCATGGAAAACTACCTGGCACTGTTGCATGTGTGACCTTTCTAAAGGAGGTGAAACAACAGATCAAGAGCTATGAAATTGCTTGGCATGTAGAATAGCTAATACTATTTTTAATTATTGGGTTTTTTCTGACTGATTTGACATTGAATTTGCATTAAAAAAGGAGAAAAATGCACAGTTGCACAATGCATCAACCCTTTTTATGACAAACCTGAGACTAAACTGTCATATCAAGTATAACAGAAATACAATCTTAACCAGAATACTTATTAAACAAGAGAGAGTCTTCTTTCTGCAACAGGTGGTAGTACAGGGGTCTCAGATTAGTGTGAGAAAGGCCTTGGAATGGGAGACCAACAGTTGTACACAAAACATTCAGCAGACATAGCATCAGCCTTCATATTCTTCAAAGGACTAGAATACATTCACCATTGTTAAGACAGAAAAAAAGGAAGAAATTTCTCTGGTTTACACACACAAATGAAACACTGCTGGTAAAATCAAGTTATGCAATTTTACAAGAGTATTTTAATCTCACATTTTTATCCTCAATAAACCCACCAGCTCTGTTTTAGTTAAACTGAAGTGTACTCACCAAAGACTAGAGTCTACCTGGTACCAAATTGATTACAGAACGGAGTAATATGCCTTTCTAACACCAGAAATCAAAATGTAGGCTTTTAATATAGCCTGATACTGTCTTAGGACAGGGCAATATAAGTTTGAAAAAAGTTATGCATTACACCGATTTTTCAAACTACAAACTATTAAGAGTATGTTCAAGAGGAAAGTAGATCTTGCAGAAAAATTATGGAGTTCTTTTACCATCTTACATTAGATCAATAAAGTAATTCCCTAAGACATTCAAAATAGGAAATCTTCCTCCAATAGTACTTACAATTTTCTTATTAGTTTGATTACTTTTTTAAACAGAACATTATTTTTGCATTACATTATCAAAAATACTGTTGAAAGCCATTTGTTTTTAAACAAGTAAAACATTTGCATTTAAGTTTTTGCAGCAGATTTTTCAACCTTCATGCTGAAGTTTGGGTTTTTCTATTTAAAATCTCCATATAACCTCATTTTGGTAAGAAGTATTATTTACTATACAAGTACATGAAGGACTTCAGATTAGAACTTCAGATTATAAATACTGATTTAGCTTGAAACTACTTTTGGGAAACTACTTTTGTCATTTTTCTTCAGGTAATATTTTTAGAAACTCAGTAGTTTATCTTTTACTCAAGACATTATGACACTAAGCAGTGATATCTTAACAATGGTTAAGATACCACCAATTCTCTGATCCTACATGGAATTTTATATCATTTTTCTCCATTAGGATAAATGAAAAGGAGATAGATTTTTTTTCGCTTGTTTTTTTTTTTACATATAAGAAATTTCAGTAACTCCATTCCATTTATAAAGGAAATTTCTCTTTATGGCACAGTTTGATAAAATTGAAGAGAAAGTAATTCTGCCACACCGAACAATATGCAAAAGGCTGTTTAGGGTATTTTGCCAAAATATAAAACAAATATATTCCAGATTAAAAGACAATAAATAGTCCAGGTAAAGTATACTGTCTCACAAACAGCATTATGGAGTAACTAGTGACTAAACAAACTCCTCGCATATTTTTTCGCATGAAATTTGGAGACAATTAACCATAGAGTACTTTTATTTTTAAAAATTAAGTAATATTTCTTCTCTAATTATTGTTAGGTCCTGTCCACATGGAAAATATGCTGAATATATTGCTCATATCTTTGTGCTGCTATACTTATTTACATTTGGTTTTTTTTCCCTTTATTTCACGACACTTCTCTTCCAGGAGTCAATATTGAATACAAAGACAGTGAGATTTTTTTTATAGCATGCCCCTTCTCCCCCTTTCTCCATGCACAAGCACACAAGGTTTACAGCAGCAAGCTGTACACAAAGCACACATTTTGCTGAAGAATAATAAAGTCTCCTACCGTCTCCTTTGCTGTTTAATATCAATTGGCTTGTTAATAGCATAAGGTGATCCATGAATGTAAGCACTCCGGTATCTAGCCACTTTCTCCAGAGTCAGGTGCTCACAGCTAGATGGTAAACTCATTTTATCCCAACAGAAGCAGCATAAAACTAACAGCCAAAAAGATGCATTCCTGGTAAAAAATGCTACACAATCAACTTCATAGAAATACACTGCTCCAAAGGAGCCAAACACTCCTGTGCCTGGAAAGCAAATGGTCCTTGTCTCAGCTGTGACTGCCACCCATATGGATGCAGGAAGTTGGCTGCTTATTTTCACCCAGTCATACTCCAACCAATTACCGATTAAGCAGATAAAGTGGAAAGCCTCTCAGGAACAGTTTCCCCCACCCCTGGACACTAATCTTCTCTCTAATCTTTTTTTTTTTTTTTGGTGGAGACAGACTGTAAGCACAGCTTAATGAGCTAAGACCATGTCTAAAAAAGCCACAGACTGAATTTACTTTGAAGCAGAAGGTGAGCCAGGAGTGATCCTTTGGCGTATACCGTAAGATCATTGTGGAAGGAGGAGAGCTGCGCACCAAGAGCTTAAAAAGCTGTTCAGATTCACAGTATGAACTCTGATTGCTTAGATTTGCTTAAAAAAAATAATTTCAGGATTTAATCTTTGTAAAGAAAAAAAAGATTGTAATATAATTTCTGATCTATTTTATGAAGTTTTATATTCCATGGTATGTTTCTTTTGGCACAGCAGCATATTCTTCACTAATGCAATGTAACACAACATGTATAACCTTATATAAGGACTTATTCTGTCTTCTCTCAACAGAAATGTATTAAACTATTTCTGATATTTTAAAAGACACTGTGAGGTTTTTTTATACATTCAACTACTCAGAATTTTCCATGAAATTGCCTTGATTAATAGAACAACATCTACTTGGCCTCCACTACTTTGGCCTCAATGCAATGCTCTTAGAGGTCCCAACTACAAAATATCAAAAAGTAGTTCTTCAGTGCTACTTTCACACATAATCCAGTTACGAAGTGAATTTTACACTCTAGCATAAGAATTTGAGGGATACAAAGGAGATTTATATTTAGTATGGAAAAGGCTCTATCATGGAGAACTAGAAAACTGGATAAGATATATAAATATATATATCATATATACATACCCCAAGAGGAAGTAAGACAAAAAGAAAGATAAGGCTCCTTGCAAAAACAATGGATGGGAGAGTCTTCCCCAAATGGGAACGTCCTCTGCCTGCTTCCATCAAGGTGGCAACATGCATCTTTGTCAGGCTGCAGAGCACTTACTGGGGGGGTAGAAAGAAAGGAGTGGGAAGAACTTGCCCACGGTGCCTCAGAAAAAGCAGAGAAGTAGCAGGTATATCCGACAGAATAAGAAGCAGCCTGCCTCCCCTTGGCACTGCTAAAATGAACTGGAAGGAGGGATTCTTGCATGATAGGCCAAACAAAGTTTAGATGCTAAGCTCAGGGCACATAGGTTTGTTTACCATTTGATCGATGTGCTTTATAGTTCTGAAGAAGCAAAATAAAAAAAAGCAGAAGAAAAGAAAAAAGGCGGG
>WAAB01021637.1:86968-111556 GCA_013389865.1 Piaya cayana | reverse complement strand
AAAGACTGTGTATTTAATTACAAGTTTCCATGGATAAATAATTTCCAAGACAGGTATTTTCCATCAGAAATTGTCAGTTTATGAAGGTTATAATTTCTGGTTAATTTTCAGCTTCTATTGGTTGTTTTAGTAATAACTCAATTAATAACTCAAAGAACTATGCTGCCCTCTTTAACACTGCTGTTCTCAAGACTTTCTGATTCCCACAGAACCACTGAAAAGAACAGACATCTCTCATCTGTATAAGCTGATCTCCACATTCTATAACATTTGAAAATGCATAAGATTGTTCCACTAGCATTCATTACCTCTTTGCAACATGAAATAAATAGGCTGTCCTGAAACCTTCCTTTCAAAAAGAAAACCTCAATCCCCCAAAATAGTATATGCATGGTTCTCATGATCCACACAAGTCACCCATGAGAGAAAGCGGAGCTTAGTCTAAGCTTAGTCTAAGTAACAAAAAAAAAAAAGAAAGGAGATACCATTTCCTGAAGGCAAAGGAATCTTAAGTTCTACACTGTCTAGGAAAATGGAGGAACTTTGGCTCTAAAAAGGGTGATTTAGCATAATTATAGTATGTAGCTTAATACTCCTAACAAGCTAGGTTTTTCTGCTCCGAGGAATTTTCATAGTACTTTGTTTACAATGCTGCCTAATATGATCTACCACTCTGAACACTTAAGGGTTTCTTCAGGAATCAAACCTTAAATATCTTTCCAGATGTTACAGTTATAATCACTCTTAAGCTCCTGAGTGTCACACAGCAGTCTTGAAGTTACAGCAACCTCTCAGATTTGAGCATGGACAGGTGCAAGGTGAGTGTATGTATGCATATACACAGCTAAGCTGCATGCCAGTATCCTTTTTGCTCTTGGTCGTACAGTCACACTACTTCTGCTGTGTTGGCTAGGGTGCTCATCTGAGCCCTCGATGATTGAACTTGTTATGCAAAAGAGCCAGAACAAAAGCAGTCATTTGCTAGGCTAAGCATTCAAACTTGTAGTATGACACAAGTTATTCCGTAAGAATAACGATGTCTTTCCGCTAAGAGGGCCTTGTGTGATACCCCCAATGTAATGTCTACAATAGAGGTGCTGGTCCTTAGCCAGGTGTGTACTATATTTCCCCATTTCTATAGAAGTTGAACATTTTCGTTTGTTAAGTGATAACGATAGAGATCTGAGCAAAAAGGTGCTATCTGAAAAAAAAATTAAAAATCATGACCTTTACATTTAAATTCAGGCCCCAAAATAATTAGTATTTATTTCTGCCACTAATCTTCCAGTATGGGATAAAGAAATACTGCTACCATTTTATCTATTCAGGTTACTGTAATGATAAATATACAGATCATTTATCAAGGTCTCAGATATTATACTGCTGAACATTCCAGGAAAGTGAACAAAGGAAGTAAACTTTTATTCCTGGTTGGGACTCACAATATCATATAGAATTTGGAACTAAGGTTTTTGTTTTGTTTTGTTTTTAAAAAAACAAACAAACAAACAAACAAAGATGAGGACTCTCCAGAAAGAATAGCGAAGACAGAATTTAAAAAACAGTCTGTCCCATATGGTTCGCTGCATATATGAGGCTATGGCAGTCCTTTTTAAAACATGACAATAATACAACTGAAGACTATCAGTCCATGTGTTCAGGATCAAAGTCAAGTTCATTAAGTAAGGATAACTTAATCCTTTCCAAAAGTTGAAATGTCAAAGTTCACAACACAGATTTTTCCTAATCCACTTTTTTGGTAAGGGGTTTTAAGTGAGTTGCAGCAGATAAAGTAAATTGCTAAGAGTGAAAATAATCGCAGTTGTGAGAATAGAGCCGAAATTGTAGTCAGTATGTGAGAAACAAAATCCTGTCTTTCCACAGAGAAGCACTGCATTTCAACATTTCCACTATAATAGCAATATTATAGTATAACAATATTATTTGTACTGCATCAATCATGGTGCCTCAAACTGGAAGTGAGTATTGGGATTATTTTACTTGCTATCTTCACTCTAGTTTCTGATGTCTGATGGAAATGAACTTCAGTCATTGAAGAGGAAAACTGCTGATTTACAACTGAAATCAGCAAAGAACTTGCTTTCACACACAGGGAGCATGGCTTCTGCATTTCTGCACTGTGACGGGTATGCTATTATGATACTATTATGAAATAAAAGAATGGGTTTATTTTTCTTGCAGGAAGTGTTGGGTTGGGTTTCCTTTCCCTTTTCAAACTGTTGAAAATGATTAGCAGCTAGTCATCCTCTTTTCCTATGTAATAGACATACCTGTTTCTGTTCTGTGTATTATGGATAAGTTCCGATTCCTGTAAAGATAAAACACAAACTACCACCATCTCAAAGGAAATAATTCTCTACAAAATGGCTTCACTGTATGAAATGAGTCACAACTTCCCAAGGTAAGCTGCATAGCATGAGCTAGGGAAAACAATAAACTTGCAGAGTAGTTGCAAAAATTACTTCACATTCCCTCTCAAATTTGATGGGCATGTATTAAAGATAACTGTAAAAGTGAAAAAAAAAAAAAATTGAGGTATTAGTTCATTTTTGAAGCTTTGTAGAAAAGACTGCTTTTCCCTAAAATTCTGTGGACTTCAAATTTAAGGTCCATTCAAACTTGCTAAACATAAAGCTTTTCTAAAGACTACTAATAACAGCTATCTACTCCTGTATCATCAGAGTTTTAAACCAGTGAAGAAAATGAATTCTGCTCTGTAGTGCTGATGGTAGATGAGATAACTTGACAATATTTGAATGGTTTTTTATGGTTTGAGGTTAAAGCTGTGAACAATCACCACATGACACATTGATGCCAATTTAGACATAACTGAAGCAGATCCTATAAAGAGTCAGAGGGATATTTCAGGAAAATTGCACTGTAAACCCTGAGACAGTTAGGCAAGTTATTTCTGGACCTGAATTTAGGTGAATTTTAAAGGCCATGATCCCTTTTGCTCTCTGTAAGAGCCAGTGTAGATCCCACTGAGGACAACTCACAGATTTTTATGCCCTCAGGATGGTGGAAATGAGAAATGTCAGCATAATCAGTCAGAAAAGATTGTAATGGCATTCTGAGACTTGACTTATGATCCTGTTAACTTTGTATGTTTGATTCAGCTGAACATAATGTTGCTTGAAGATTTTGAGAACTGCTTTATTTCCAATTTGGGAGAATCCTGCTTGAAAGTGGATGGAGCAATCATGCATGTTTGATGGGAGAGATACTCAAAGATACACTTTGTTAACGTAGCAGGTCATAATTGAAAAAGATTATGTGGAACTTACAGTCATTTTATCTATTCAGACAGACTTTGTCACCTTTGAAATACTCGGCTTTTTCAGATATCACACTCTGTACAGTGTTGGTTTTTATATAATAAAGCAAGCCTCAAAGTAAAATTTTGAAGATGTTACTAGTGAATGAAAAAGTTCATGCCAGTGGAATTTTGAAACCACTCCAGTAATAGATTTCAGTTGATATTGCTATGATTAGTCCTTTAGGGACAACAATACATTGTGCTCAAACCCTTTGCACTCTTTCAGTTGAACAGTGTAAGCAGAACAGTTTGAAAAAGGCCAAAATAAGAGTTCTCATGAGTCACAAGGAGGTGATTCTGAGATAGGAACACATACCTTGGTACAAAATGAAACATTCTTTGGTAAAAAGTATGTAAGAGAGTCAGGTCTAGTGACTTTGCATTTGGATAAATATCTGACCATAATAACATGAAATCAGACCTTGGAGATACATAGGCAAAGGTTAAATTTCTACCCTGGATGTAGTCATTGTACATCATAGTATGCCACAGTTCCTTTCCAGACTGAGTATATTGATCTACCTACAAAAACTGCATACAGAAGATGTGGCCTCATCCAAATACTGGCCAATTTTCTGTTGAGAACCCTAGCAACTAAAAGGCAATGAGCCACCATGATGGACATCTGGCATTTCAGTGCGAAATTCTAAGGTAAATAGTTTAAGATGGAGAAGTATCAAGAGTTAAATTTCATAGGATAATATCACGATATACCAAAGTTATATTTGTATTAATATTCATATTATATTTATATAATTATACTAATACAATATATATAATTATATAATATTATACAATATTAATGTAATTATATACAATACTAATATATTAATATATATTTATATAATATATTAAATATGAATATCATATTTAAGCTTAAAGACAGACAAATAGCAGGAATGAAAATAAAGGTCCAATAGATATCATTCAGGCACTTTGCAGCCTGATAATAAAAACTCAATGAAAATGTCCTACCCACACTGAAGTGTAATAATATCTACAGCTATTCAACAATTAAAAAACCCCATATTTCCCAAACTAGCTTTGCATTTCTTTCTCTTTTTAAAAACAGTAAATAAAACTGTACCATGTACAGACAGCATATGCCCAAAAGATGGCTGGAACAGTGGAGGGGATAAGGAATAGAGTCATGCTGAAAGAACAAGGCAAGAATGGATGATAGGCGTGATAGAGACAGGACAGAGAGCAAGAATATGGAAGTCCATCATTACAGTTTCCTGTGGACCATTGGGGACAGGATGCAGAATGGCATGTTGGACTATGCATGTTAGTCCCAGTCCAAACCGGAAATGTGTAAAGCCATCCAACTGGAGGCAGTAAACAGACTACTCTTCTGGACTCAACAAGGCAATATTAAACCATTTTTTGTGAACAGCCAGGAACGTTTGTTACAGTGTAGAAGCTACGAACTTAAAATCTCATTTGAATTGTAGGGAAAGAAAACTGTCGTCTTTCTACACTAAACAGTCAAGTGATTTGGAAAGATCTATGAAAGGATTACTACATTAAAATCAGCAATAAACCCTAAATTAAAGAGAAAAAAACCCAGCTCCCATAATTTCCCTTTTCTATTTCTCTTGTATTTCCTGTCTTCAAAGAATCACTGTAACAAAGTCAGCTAGCCCTGTATAGTTCAGACTTATTTGTATTGGGGTTTTTAATCAGTCTTCCTTAATAAACTATATGGTAATAGTTTATTATTAGTAGTATAATTATATGTATATTATTTTACATACATTCCAGGTATGGGAAATAGATTAACGATCTTAAAGGTCTTATTCATCCTAAATGATTCTATGATCCTGTATGCAGTATGTTACCTTATCATTATCTGATGTTATCTTAAACATGGGATATTTGCCTTAATCTGAGTTATGAACAAATATTTTGAGCTTATCTAAGCTGCAATATGACAAACCAGGTACATTTCCATTTCTACTGTCATCAACTGCAGCACGTACTACTCACTTTTATAAGCACATATGTTCCAATACTGTGATCTACTACACACCAGTCTCTATGAGTACACAGCTTTAATTCTTAGCCTGATAAAAGACATGTTATTTGCTCTTTTGAAGAACAAATTTTCACTGCTTAATTCTGTGTCTGCACCATAATAAAGGAACTATGGAAATGACAAGACAAATGCATTAAAAATCCATTTAAAAAATCCACTCTATCAGAAGTTTCACTTTAAAAAACCCCAAAAAACTGATACTCAAGTTTCCAAGTCAGTAAAACTCTGCTACTAAATACATAATTTGCATCAAGTCTTTCTCTAACAGAAAGAACAGCTGCATATTAAATTGGTTTGACAAAACATGTTAGAAAAACATTAGCAGAAGTGGCTAGAACTATTCCAGGTAAAATGTCAATATTTAATACAAATAAAGGATTATGTTAAAAAAAACTGAAACCAGCTCCAAAGCTTGACTGAATTTTAGTTCAGCTATACTTGTGTTTATGATCACACAATTACATTTCTGCCATATCTCATCACTGGCATTTGTGCCCCCATAAGATACTGTATGATATTTTGCGTATGCACAAGATATTACTTAAAGAATATCATTGTCATAGTTGAGTCATCCTGCAATAATAAATAGAAGACTTCACCTGAAATACTCTCATTCCTTTATTTTTTTATGGTACAAAATGAACTTATTTTATCTTCCAAGCACCAAACCGTTTCTTCTTAGGGAACCCTTTCCTGAAAGGTCCTATAATTTGTGCTCTGAAGACAGTAATACAGAGATTGCAGGACACAGTTCTCAACAGGCTCCTTGCCAAAGAAGTCACAAAAGTCAGATTCAACTGCATTTTCTGTCAGAAAGCATTCTGCACTATGAAATGTGTTGCAGGGAATGGATGTATAGTCACAGGAAATTTTTTTAATGCACATTGACTCTCTCCCTTTACATGCAACACATTATTTTGAAGAAAAATATTGTGGATCAGTATATTTCTTCATATATCAAACATCTTATTGGTCTGTTATGGTTATTAAAATGGTTAGTTAATTTCTTTCAAGAATTACAGAGCAGAAATACAATACATATATGTATATCTTAAATCACTGAGCAAAATAGTTTCCATTCCATGAAAACTTAGAAAAATATTTATTATTTTAGTATCTTGAGCAGCAAAATATAACAGTAGGTATTTTGTATCAAATTTTAAACTACTTATAATGAAGTCTTAATGAGCTTTCTCATTTCCCTATTAATTACAACCATACAAATTTTGCTATGCCAAACCCACCATATTGCCCTCTACAGGTTGATATAGTAATATACTCCATATCTACCCACTCTTGTTTGCCTGAAATGTGTTATCTCCTATACACCTGAACTATGGTATGTACCACAAAAAGCTTCAAAATTATATCTATATTATAAAAGACAGTTTTTGTCTCCCTAACATTCTCAGAACAAATACAGAAGTTTTAAAGATCACAGCACAGAATAGCTCTGTAGATTTATCAAGAAAGAAAACTGCGTCAAATGCCACAAAAGCACGTTAAACGTGAAAAGAGAAAGCATATGTGGCTTTTTATTTGTTGTTATATAGTTGTTGCTTTAAACTTACTTTTTTTTTTTAACTGGAAGAATACTTGATTTTAATAGCTCAATTGCATAACTCAAGTATGTATTATAAACTTTGTATTAAAAATGACATGACAATCTCCTATTTCCAGAAAACCATAACCTTTTATGGCAATATTCCTCTGTGTCTGGGCATCTGTAGTAACTGAAAAGCTGCATAAACCGTTCTTTAAAATGAGGAAAATACTGAAAATGTTACCCCTATTCTTTTTACTTTCAGGCAAGATAGAGTTCTTTACCTGTTGTTCCTACAATTGCAGTAAATAATGTCTAGTCTTCTCCCTTTTAGCCTTTGAATCTTTGTTTAGGTAAAATCTTTTCTATGAAGCTATTTAATGGCTACCAAGTCCAAGATCATGAGTTTTGCAGTAACAGACATATAAATACCTATGCCAGTACCAGTCTTGGGGGATTCACAGTCTGACACTGATACTAGAAAGGTCCAGTAGATGGGTAAGATCAGTCTCTGCCAGTGTGGCAGCCTTCAATGACATGTCTAGGATTTCTAGAATCCCCTGTAGAATCACTGACCTTTCAAAGCTCACATTTGGTGTGTCCAGAGGACCTTACCATGCCACACCACCACTTCCTGTATCTTTTGTTAGGTCCTGGTGAGCACTGTGGTATGAGATTCATGTTTCTGTTGCAAAATCCTCCACTTCTGTAATTTTCCTTGTAATAAACCATTTATTTTGTACCCTCCTCCTCTCTTCCTCTTTTTCCTCTTATCAGCCTTCTAACTAAAAGCAAGTGGTCCTAGATGGTTAAGAATGCACACTGCATTCCTGTGAATACAACTGCAATGGATACTATCAGTAATGTTGTAAACAGTGTCAATTCAGCACAGCACAGCCAGATTCTGGAGAAGCTGAGAGGGCCATCTGTTTCACCTGAGACTGCTTTGCCAAATGGATGTGAGAGGAACTGCAAAGAACCACTGTTAGTGGTATTTTCCATCTTTTTCACATTTTATGTTTGTTTGTTCTTGCCTTGTTTCCTCCAAGTAAGCAAGATCAAATTGTACTTAATAATAAAAGCATCAAAACCACCTTAAATAACTTAATTTAACTCTTTTTTTCAAAAGAGCAATTCCTTCCATCTTTGATATAAGCCAAAGATAAAGACTCTGCCATCAAAACTCTCTGCCTATTCAACCTACTCAACTCTATTTTAACCTTCCAGGAAATCAAAAGCCTTTACATTAATAATGTGATTCTGGACCACGGAGAAGAGAGAGTGCTGCCTGCAGTTCACCTGGACAGCTGAAAACGCAATGAACATTTCACAAACAGCTGCTGTAATCAGCTTTTATCCTCTAACTAATTCTACTCAAACTAATCCTCTGTAATGATCACATTCGTCCAAAAATAAAGTAGATGAGCACATAAACCAAAGTGAATTCTTACCAAATGGCCCTTCATTTTTGTTGTCTTGGTTTTTACATCTTTTGTTGCACTTTGAGAAGGTAGAGAGGAACATTCTATTTTCTCTGTTTAATGAAGAAGAATACAGAGAGTACTTACCTAGAAAAGAGAACATTAAAAAAGGAGTTATTAGAACATGGAAGTTTACATTTTTTACATACGTCATTAACACAGACAAGTATGTACTGAAGCACTAGGAAATGTTTCTGTGTAGGTATCAATGCTGATTTTTCTATGTCACTACACCACAAATGTAAACTTAGCACCTGGATATGTATATGTAAAAATTATTATTAAAAATTATTTCCAAATTCTGTTATGAATCTTTTTTTATTTTATCACTATTTCATACAGCATTTATATTTGACACCATTTGTATTTTTGTCTTTTCTTATAGACAACCTCATATAAACTTTTATTTCAATTATCAATTACAAAATTAGCAGCAAACATATTTTTCTGCAGCTGAGTTTAAAATAAGTTTTTTGTTTAGTATTACTGAATATCATTATCTTTACAAATATCAAAATGTGATTAAATGTGAATTTTCAGATCTTCCTAAAAAATGAAGTTATACAGGTGCTATACATAAAGATATATAAAAGTTTAGAGAGGTTAGAAATTAAGTATTGCAGGCATTTTATGGTCTCTAGAGTTCCTTTGCCATTTAGTTGCATAAAATAATAACGTACCGTATACTGGGACAACAGAAAAAAGATTATAAAACCCACTTGAATTGTAGGAAGAACAATGCAGGATTAAATAAGTATGCCATTCATTTAAAATGTGGCTACAACATAGGAATTTTACCAGTATCCAAAACATACTAGCAATAAACAGTAAATAATTTTTTTTTTAATTATCTTCAGTACTCTAGAAACATATATTCTTGTCACCTTAGTTACATACACAGGAAAATACATATACATACACACACATACGCCTTATATATGTGTGCTGGCCAAAACCACCTCACAACCTAAAAATTTAAAACCAAACAACAAAGCCCTATTTTTCAGAGCTACTGAATTTCCAATCTATTATCCTTTCAGCAGAAATGTCATGAAAATAGGACTAATGCATGGCTGAATGCTTAGTCCAGAACCAACACTAAGGAACCTCATTAGGAATGCAAGGCTAAACAAATGGATCTGACAAACATTACAAGTCATTGCTAAGGCGAAACACTCCCCTTTATGCTCTTCTCTTCATCATTTCTCTGGCTTGCTTTTGATGGTTTCTTCCTCAGCAAAAACCAAATTCACCTCCTGGTACTGTTGACTAGCTTAACCTTTGGGCTTTCTAAGCTTCACTATCTGCTTCCTTTTGGAATTGTCAGCAAGTCACAATTAATGAGACTTCACGCACAAACTCATCCAGATGTTAATCAATGGCAAGTGCAGAACTGGAGAAGCCCAGAGTGGATAAATTACTTGCCTGCCTTCAAACTAACTGGATAGTTGTGAATAGACCTAAAAATTATTGCCCAAATGCAGTTCTACTCAATAGAAAAATCATTCTAAACATGCAACAAAGTGTTTAGTCCTGACCATCTAGCAAGTGTTATGAATCATGACCTAATAAAATAAATGAAACTCCCAAACATGAGATCTATTAAAAGGTAAGAGCACAACAAAAACAGTTCATTATGTGCATCAAATGTTTAGTTGTTTTTTATCATAGCCTTACTGGAGGTGAATCTGTATTTTGTATTACTGTTAAATCACCATATTTCTTTGTTAGAGGTCCTATCAATATGCATCGTAGCAAGTGTGTATGTACTACACATCCTTATAAAGCTGACTACTGGCACTTTCATATTTCACATCTGCACGTTGAGTTACATTTTCATTCTTTTCCAAAACAGTTTACTAAGACACCCTTTTTATTTTCATCATAGCTATTCTGTGGCACTTCGGGGATAGCAGAAATGAGATTATAAGAAAATACCTGTGACATATGCCATGAGGATTTTTTCCATATTAAGGAAAAAGAAAATTCAGCAGTTAGCAAAAAAAATCATTTTAAAGTTTTCTTCTTTTAACACAATATAGCATAGAAACACACATTTTAGTGGTGTGGAGCTTAGCTAAATCTGCCAAGCTTCTTGAATACATTTAGATGCCCCTCCAGACCCAGAGGATCAAAACAAGACACATATCTCTCTATGCTATCCTAAAATAGTGTAATCCTTCTCTCCTCATATTTGCTTGGGTAATAAAAGAGCTGCAGAACAGTTTTTAGAAAAAGAAGAGGATTCCATATGTGTTACAATTATGTCCTCCTTCCCCCTTTAGCTAAAGCTGTTATGTCTAAAGCTAGAACCTTTTTGACTTTCAAATAGCTAGACCTTTAAAGGATGCCAGCTTCTGACAAAGAGCTGTATGGTTTTGTGTTGAGCTACAGCTCACAGACATCTATTTTTCCCACCTCTGGCTGTCACACAACATCACAGCTTCTGCTAGCTGCCCTGGGACCAAGAGCTAGAACGCGCTGCTGTGTAATTATATTTGACAGAATAAAGCCCAAGTTAATGTATTCTCCTTCTTGATGCAGCTTTTTGCCTTGTCTTCCAGACTGGTCTATGTCTCAGGTACTTCAGAGCATCAATGGACTGGGCACAGAACTTTTCCGTGGACACTAGGAAACTCATGAGAGTTTAAAGGAGGACTGTCTCACTGAGACATGTGGTGAGGAAAGTTGAAAGTAATCAGTCTGGATAGCAAGGGTAAGTGAAAAGAGATACAATTGTCACATTCAACTACTGATAAGGAGAATACAGGGAGGTAGAACCACACTTTTCTCAGTGACTCATGGAGAAAGGAGAAAAAACAATAGTTGCAGTTTGCACAAAGTAATATTTTGAGTAGACATAAGGAGAATAAAAATCTTCACAATGATGATGGCTAAGAACAGAAAAAGGCTGCCCAAAACTTTTGCAGAATCTTCTCTTTTGGAGATCCTCAAAGCCTCCTTGGTAGAGGCATGGGAAACTTGATTAAACTTGGACATTAGCCCTGTTTTCAGATGAGATCAAGCTATCTTGGATGAGATAGCTACCAGAGAACTCCTCCAAGCTGCATTATTTTATGATTCAGTGGTTCTAACTCTGTAGTTAGAATCTACTGATAATATACTACTAGTAAAAATATAGTCTTATATAGAGAGAACAGAAATTAGAAAGCCAGAACACTCTTCATAACTTTCCCATTTCATGATGTCACAGTATTCATCAATCAGTGAGAGGCACCAGTATGTACCATCCACTGAACTTAACTGAATTTTGTTTTCTGTGCTTAAAACTAACAGCTTTTTATTGCCACCTTTTCTTTGTGCACTCCAGATGCTCTGTAAACAATTAACCATGATTAGTCTACAAATAAATGCTCTAAATGCATTAGTATTGTTAAACACTTCCTTTTTCATTATGTACTATGTTACAGAACACTTTTGCAACTCAGGAAAGGCAATAAACACTTCCCAGGAAGCAGACAGTTCTATCAAGGTATTAGTTTTACCCCCTAGATGTGTAAATTTATACTTTCTTTTGAAATTGTCTAATCTAATGCCTTTGAGAGTTACCCTTTAATCCCTGCAAAAATTTTGAGATGTCTGTAATGAAATGTCTGAATTTTGAAATGTCTGGAACAATTTTGAAATGGCTGTGGCTAGTGTATATGGATTCTGGGCTAGACTATGTTCTTTCCTAGTAGAGTCTGGTGAAAGGAATGTTATGGAAATACGGACAAAAAAAAGGAATAATATTAAACATACTAATGACAATTACATTTTTTGCTACACAGGATTAGTATTATAAGAGATTATACATGTTATTTCATAATGCCTGTCTACCATCACCTGGTTTGTACTGTGTTGCCTAATGACATACAAAAGTGGCAGATATCCTTGGAAGCACTAGGCAGGGCTGGTTTTATATGTTTTCCAGATCACAGAGGGAGGATGGAAAAGATGAGCTTCTTTCATATTTTAAATGAGCTCCTCTGATAGTTTAAATATTACGCTGGACGTTTTCATTAAGTTCAAAATTATGCACAACTTTAAAAACAGGTTACATCACTGTAAATCTATTTTCTTTACATGCAACATCAGAGTATATTTATAATGTTCAAATCTTGGCATTTATGGATGCAGTCTCAGTGGTGCTGCTACAGAACTGCTAATTAAAGCCACAGCTGGAGGAAGAATTGTAAGGACAAGAAGAAATCTGGTGCAATTTTAGTTCCTCCCTCTGAAACACACTCAAATCCTCTCAGCCTTTTTGTAGAGAATCTCAATACCAGATGAAGAAGCATAATTTGCTTCTCACTAGATTGCAGAATAAAAATACTTGCATAATGAATATTTGATAACTGACTGCTATATGGCACTACCACTACACATAACGCATAAGTTCTTCTACTTTTTGTTTGTTCTTAGGCAAGGAGATCGAAGATGCCCACTCTGAAAATAATTATTCTCAAATGCTGAGGGTACAGAGCAGGCAGAGGTCACTTCTGCATGCTTCTGCTCCCAGTTTGGAACAGTGTAATTCTGACAGCTGGGGGAACTGACAACAGGAGAGACACTTGTAGTCTAATGTCATGTGTGTTTTCATCATAACAAGAAAATGTTACTTGCTGTTTACAACACTGTTTCTACCACCTAGAAGTATTTTATTCCTTCTTTCCTCCTCACCCTCTCTCTTCCATGTACTTTTCCTTTCTCACTTTTGATTAAATTCACTGCCTTCATACTCGTCCATTTGGGAACACTACTTAAATACTTAGGACTTAGGCATGCACATACTTAGCAAATTGGCTGTGATTTTTGCTTTGGTTCAGCAGCCCATTTCCTCTACCCTTCCCAGCTTACGCAGCAAAGTATTCCTGTCCTTCTAACAGAGGTTACTGTTTCCAGGGAGAAGCTGGTGAAATGGAATAAGCAAGTGCTGCTGAGCCATTTTAGCACAAAGACTCACTTCTATGGTTTTTGGAAATGAGTTGCACTAAATTACAAAATTTTGGACTGAAGTGGCCAAGGGGTGCTATCAGGATTCTGGTTTTGTCCAACCTCAGGGAAATGCAAACATTACAAAGGGATGATAAAATAAGGCATGGAGAGAGAAATTTGCCTGTAGCTATTTGTAAAATGATCTCTACTCCATTCTTAAAGTTAAACCAATTAAGACCCTGCAGCTCCATCACTAAGAAAGGTGGGAGCCCTGAAGAAATTTCCCACCAATAGAAGAAAAAGCAGTAGGGTAGCAGCTAGCCCTCTGGTCAGAATAGCACCCTCATAACAATCCACCTGGAGACCTAGGGCAGAAGTCTTCCGCCTTTCTGTGCAGCAGCAAGTTGCTTTGTTGGTACTGCACTTGCAGCAGATCTTGCAATAATTTTGTGTTACCATATGGACTGACTGAGAGTTTCAGTGATGGCTGCATTCGCTTATCCTGCTTGGTGCAATAGCTCTGATGCCAGGGAATGAGGCCCTTTCAGAAAGCCTACTTCCCATGACTACTAGGGAAGACAAAGCAGCAATGAGTTTTCACTTAGTAAACACATGATGCCCACACCTATGTCTCTAAGACAACTACAGGCGTGCCTGAATGTGCTCCCCCTTGAAATTTACACAGACTTCTAAATCACATAAGCTGGAACCATGATGGCTAAATCAGAAAAATATTTTAAAGAGATTATTTAAAGGATCTTAGAGAAGCTGTAGTAGTGAATTGTCTTCTACCTACTGCTGCCCTGTCCTTTTCACTACTACAATTCCTCTCCTCCCAACCTCATTATTTAGAGGCAGAGTTTGGTAGTTATAGTTCCAATAGTCTTCAACCGTTTAAATGAAAAAAAATGCCTCTAGAAAATAAATACATGTAGCTGATAGCCTGACCTGATAGTTCTTTTAAGATTATGTAATACTTTGTGCCTAACTATCAGATGATTCTAGCAGTAAGACATGACCAACATGACATTTCTGATACATTTGCTTGTTGAATACAATGGCATTTCAAAGGAAAGCAACACAACATGTGATACACAGTACTTTAAAGATTTCAAAAGTTACTAAGACAGTGGAAATGCCTTGTTATTTGCAGAAGTTATGAAAAATGGTTAATGACATCAGTGAAAGATGATCAAGATAACACAAATTGCCTTAGATTTGTTAAATGGCAAGACACACAGAGAAAGGTATGGCCGATTAGGTATCATTTCTACATATCATCCTCTTCCATAGAAGCATCTTTTCTTATTATTTCTTATTTGTCTGCACCCTTTTACTCAATAATATTTATGCATGCAGGATCAGGAACCTTTATATGAGAAACTGCTGCTATATTGCTCATAATGGGTGAGACAATACTTCTCAGGAAGACGCCCAAGAAGGAACAAGCGGCAATATGCAATTTTGGAAACACTCAACAAGAAATGCAGAGAGGAACTGCTCTTTCTGATTTATAGTTGAACCAACTAGCCTATGATCTGTGCTATTTAGCACAACAAACCAAACCTAATAATTGACAACGTAAATTTCCTTACAATATGAAAGAAACCAACTCATTGTTTAACAAGAATTACACAGACACACACATCAAAATTTATGTCATGACACATGGCTAACACACTAATTCTACAATCAATATTGTCATCCGTGGTCAGACAATTCTTTATGCCCACTCTGACTTCAAATTGTTATCAAAATCACCAACAACTGCACTTCCAAGGATACTATATTATGGTGTCATTCATCTAAGAACTGATGACCATTCTTTAGGATAATTGTCAATATATATAAAGCATAATAAATTATTCTAATAAATTATTCTAATATCTTTACAGGTCCTCTTGCTGTAATTATTTTGTGTGCAACTACATAAAAACAGAAGCAGAAAGAGCCTCAGTTCTAGGGGCTTACCCCATACATCTTTGTTTGTTTTCACTGGTTATGAATTTCTTTGTACCTTAAATACAGACCTCAAATTCTGTTACTTTTTCATTACTTAATAATGCATCAAACTCACTCTCAACAGTAAAATAACAAAATTTCCTGCTAAGATTCATCACCTTTTCCATAGAATTCAAAATTCATACAGCTTTATATAATGTGAAACTACTTAGAGGAAAGGTGAGTAATTTAGCGGTATTGATTGGCAAGAAAACATTTACAGTTGTACCATGTCTAATTAATTCAACATTGATATTCCTCACTGTCACTTTGGGTGACAAACTGTCTAGATAATATCAGAAGCTACAATAAGCTCATTTTCCTTTTGTTTTCTTCTTAGTTATGCAATACGCAAACATATCAGTATGAAATAGTAAGTCATATTCTTGGAATGGGAGAAGAAGCAAAAATTACTTTGGACAAGAAAATTTCTGCTATCAACAAAATTAGTGTAAAGCTAATAACACTGTGAACTATTATTATGCCTATATACAGGTATATTTAGGAATTTGTCACTTAATGCAGAAATCTCACCATGTAATAACAGAATGAGATAACACATCTTCCCTAGTGGTAACAGAATATTACACTGCATCACAGCATCATGGTGAAGGAAGCTTGGCTTAGTCCACAATTGGACTCTATATTTTTTAAATAAAAATAAATTAAACATCTTCATTATCTGATCTGAGAGGGAATCATGTGGAACATAGTGTTCATGTAGTTAAAGACTTCAAAATAACACCCATACTCAGACAGGACAAATTGAATTAGCATAAATTGCCTTTATATTGACATTTTCTGATTCCTCAATACTTCATTTGAAACTTTGTTTTTAAAGTAATTAGGTACCAATTTCTTTTTCCTATGAAAATCCATGACTGTAAGCCAGGAAATCTGGGTTTAGTTCTTCTTTTTATGCAGTGACATTTCATAACCTGGGGCAAATCTCTTTACTTCCTAGTTCTTTAATTTGTCTGTAGGAGCCTGAGGAAAGTTTGTTTCTAATAGCAGGCACTTCACTATACAAAAACAGGAACACTAGCCATTAAAATAAAATGCAACACTGAAAGTCATACAAAGGTTTTCTCTATTAAGTGTTAGCCATTAGAGTACCAAAAAGAATCCATCTGCAATTTCTCATGTCTATTGATACTAAACCTTCTAGAAGACAATTGCATTTACAGTCAAGATTTACAATATTAATTTTTTTTCACCACATCTTGATAAATGTTTTAACCTCTCTGCAAATTTACTTTCAAAGAACATATATATTAATTACAATCTATAATGTGTGTAAAAACGTAATGGATTAACACACATTTTCTCTGTTCTAATTTTCACAAGAAAAAATCCAGGAAGCTGAAATCATCACTCTTTGACAGAAGCTTTATTTAACGCTTTCTGTACTGTGTTGCTTCTTTTAGTGCATGTGCATAACTCAGTTGGGTTGGAAGGGAACTCTGAAGATTGCCTACTCTAACCTTCCACTCAAAGCCAGGCAAACTTATGGTGCTTTTTGGTAAGAAATGTAGAAAGTTGTTGGAAGTAAAAGGCAGTCAATTTGTAGTAGTTTTTCACTGTTGTTGGAGTCCACATTAAATTTCTAGGGATTGCTCATCACAAATAGCAAATTAATCTCTTTATCTCCTAACGCTTAAAAAAAAACTTGCACAACTCCAATAAAACACGGTGCTGCTGTACTGCTGCTGCATTCATCTTTTGTCTCTCTATAAAGTTCCATTAGCTTTTGCCTGCATCTGCCATAGCAACTAGAAAGAAGAAAATCCCCATGAAGTTTAATAGCTGGAAACTAGACCTACATGTTTAGGCTAGAATATATGTATCTGGATACATGTCTGTATCAAATAATCAAAAAATGGTAGAATGGTTTATGTAGGAAGGGACTTTTAAAAATCAGTGCCTATGCAATGAGCAGAGACATCTTCAGCGAGATCAGGTTGCTCAGAGCCCTGTCCAACCTGACGCTGAATTTTTCCAGGGATGGGGCACCTACTACCTCTCTGGGAAACCTGTTTTGGGGCTTCACCACCCACATCGTAAAAAATTTCTTCATTATATCTAGTCTAAACTTACCCTCTTTTAGGTTAAAACTCTTGTCCTGTTAAAACAGCTCCTTCTTTCTTACAAGCCCCCTTTAAGTACTGTAAGGCTGCAATAAGGTCTCCCCAGAGCCTTCTCTTCTCCAGACTAATCAATCTCAACTCTCTTAGCCTTTCCACATATGAGACCACTCACCACTGATATCCATCTGGACACTGAGCCACTGACTACTACTCTCTGGATGTGACCATCCTCTAATTCCTCATCCATCGAACAGTCTATCCATCAAATATGTATTCCTACAATACAGAGAGAAGGGTGTTGTGGGGGACCACAGCAAAGGCCTAGATGACATCCGTAGTTCCTCCTTTGTCCACTGCTGTAGTCTAGTGATGCATACACTGCCCAACAGTCTTATATCATTGTAGCATTAATTTACATTACATACAACACATACATCTACATCAATATAACACTACATATTTCTCTATGTTGTTCACTGACTGTATTTAAAAGTGTTTCTGTGATCATTGTTTCTGATTGCCCCCATCACACAGTGAAGTGCTGTCCTTTCTTTCCAAGTTCCCTTCACTGAATCAAATGCGGTTTGCTTCATTCCTCTGCTTTTCTAAACACTTTCTAAGTGCTGAGTGGATGCAATAACAACAACAACAAAAAAGCACTCCCAAACTGCAAAATCAAACAGGCTATTTTTGAAAATAATCAGTAAGATAACAGAGTTTTCTAAGATACAAACATGTATTTAACAGTATTTCATTTTTCTTTCCCACAGTTTCTGTATGACTGCCTCATTTAGCAATCTTGAGCATGCTAAGAGGAGTTATACAGTCTGAAAGCTCATGTTAGCAGTGAAGGCAACACAGAGTCTATGGTAGGGAAAAAGGGGTCCTATGACACGACTGCTTTACTGTCACCAACCCTGCTATCACTTCTTTTACTGGAAAAATCTGTATTTGTACCACAGATCTACAGATACAAAGGAAATGTTTGAAAAATTTTTGGCATTACTAAAGAATGAAAAAAAAACAACAGAAATGCTTTTTCATAGAAACGTATTCATTTTAAATACTGAAAGTTTGATCAAGAATGTTCTGTCAAACTTCACACAGAAATGGAGTCAAGATCTCCCCCAAGCAGTGTCCCTCTGAGTGCTCTAGCTGTCAGGAAACTTTGCCACTTTGAAGAAAACTGAAAAGCTCTTGTCTCTCATTGCCTTAAATGGCTGCCCTTGACAAGGCCTAAACTCTTGTTTTTGTTAAAAATTGTAAAAGGTGAAGCTCTTACAAATAAATTAATAACACATTTAGACCATCAAAATGCTTCATGATTGTTCCCCTTTTTTTCTAACCATCCTTTTTCATACTTGCCTGACGTAGTGCAAATCAAACAAGAAATCTCCTAGTTTTTTCAGCATGAAA
This sequence comes from Piaya cayana, assembly GCA_013389865.1. Lineage (NCBI taxonomy): Eukaryota > Metazoa > Chordata > Aves > Cuculiformes > Coccyzidae > Piaya > Piaya cayana. Next base: position 92,712 of record WAAB01021637.1, on the reverse strand, counting down.
CATGATATTTATTTTGCCCTCATAGGCAAGAGAGAGTCTAACATACATGAGTAGAGTTATGCATATTTTAATGATCTACAGGAGTAGGCTCTGCAATATTAGCAGAATAGCTATAATGTAAACTGCTAAAGCTTAGGGGAAGGGTCAAAGCTGATTTTCTTTGAGAAATATAAGGGATTTAGACTCCACTGAAACTCATAGCATAAAATAACTTTATGAAAAATAAATAAATCTAATTTTTATTTATTAATTCCTATTCTTTACATTAAAAATTATATACATATTAAGTTTATCCTTAAAAACTTGTATGTGTATTTATAAGTATACAGTTATGTAAGTTTGAAGAATGTAAGGACATATAAAAACTAAGCGCATAAAAATAGAGTTTATAAATACATTTATATATGCAGATTTAAACAATGAATTTTATTTTAAAAAAAACCTGATATTTTATTTAGAACACAGCATTTTAGGCATATTTACATTTCAATGTTATAAAGCTGCAAGAATTTCCAAGCTGCATTTCCAATTACATCATGACATTGTAAGAAGAGCACTAATGACAACATATTTCAACGAAAGGTAAAACGTATTTACTTCAAGCACTGAGCCATGCAGTAATTTTTTCATTTAAATGGAGGGAATAATTACTTCCCAATCCTATCTTAGATAGATTAATCTTACATCTAGTATTAGCATATTTAATATTATTTTTATTAAATAACTCCCCAGCCTTTAAAAAATATGAAAATAATCTCATTAATCCTTTTCTACACTTCGTCGGATGCCACTTTTTCCTGTGAACATTGCATTAAAAGCTGCTTATGGTTTGGAGCAATCTAATCTAAATGCACAACAATTTTCTTTAAGTGATAAGAAAAAATACACCATTGGGAGTTACTGTAAGTTATTTCTTGCTCCAGTAATTCTTAAATGTAAAAGGACAGCGTGATTCCAGAAGAATAAGGAGGACTCCTAGATTCTTTTTTTCCACTGTGAATTTCATGTAGATGTTAACTCATCCTTCAAATAAATGGCAGTCTAGACTAAATTGCTATGGTTCTGGTTTGTTGCTGTTTTATATTCACCTCAGCTGACACATTTATTCTTAAACATCAAAAGTGAGAAGGGGACTTACCACTAGATGTTTAAGAGATATGTGAAATTTTTCAAATATTCTTCTTGTATTTTGAAATAAATAACATAAATTTACTTCACCTAACTCATGTATATAATTCCAGTAACATCAAGCATATTTGTCCAAGGAGGACAATCCTGATCTAAAGAGAATGCAAATGAACAATGAGAAAAACACAACCAAAAACGACAACAACTTGCACAAAAGTGTGGCAGACTTACTACAGACAGTATGATATGCTCATGTAGATATAAAGTCTACAAAGACATTGCTGATTTTCTTTTCATTGGCATTGCCTATTTCTGCAGCATGCACACACTACCTCTATCTATTGCCTTTGTTGCGTATTTTTCTGGCATAACTGCTGCTATTCCAGACATAACTGAGAACACATGGGCACAATTCAATTTCATTTCAAAAGTATTGTATCCAGACAAATAATTGAAGGCAATTTTGTCTAGTAGTATAGTCCAGAGAAAAGGGTGTTGTTCATCTTAATCTACACCAAGCTGGACACAAATTTCATTCTTCTGAATGTATGTCTAATGGAAGAATAGGAAAGCTAGGAAAGAATCCTAACAGAGCTTTATGAATCACTAATTGTGAAATTTCAGAACAGAGTATATACTCAAAATTATATGAGTATATTACACATTCTTCTTTTCACATTTAGTCTCAGACTGTCTTTACCTTGCAGAAAAGTAAAAATACAGACAGCAATTTCAGCATACCCAATGCCAGCAATGCTAGGTTTCATTACAAATTGTAACTTGCACAGCCAGCTTCTAACATCTGCAAGAGTTCCATCTCTCCAAATTTATTCCCAACTTAGAGCCGACCATCGTAATTTTGCTACATCAGCAGCAGATTCCTAGAATTCACTAATTTCTAATATCTTTTCTCTGACTTTTATTTTTAAGTAATAAACACGAATGTTAATTTCCTATTAATTGTTATTCAAATTCTCAGCTAAAAATGTTGAGGGTGGGTGGTTTTTTTAAGTGTTTGGAGTTACTGGGGACTGTTGGAGGGAAGTCTTCTCTAGCCACAGAAATGCTAACCTTTGTTTCTTATTTTCCTGCATATATTTGGTTTAACAATCTTTAAGACAGATGCCACCTGTGCCCTGAGCAGCACAGTGCTTGTTGCCAAGGAAACAACATTCTTCTCTTGTATCCTCTTCTCTTCCCTCCCCCCTTTCCTTATTCCAGTTTGCATCAAGGACAAATAGAAAAAGGGTTCCATGATTGCTGACATACATGAAAAAAAAAATGCCTTCAAATACTTGCATGAAGTAGCATATGTTTCAGCAATACCACAAATTTGGAAGGCTTGTTAGGAAGACTGAAAATTGCAAACTGCAACTTTTAATTTAAACTTTATTTTGCCACAAAGGTAGCAAAGCAAAAGAGTAATGATAGATAATACGTATTTATAAGCTTTATACTCCTATTAAGAGCTGTAATATGCAGACCGTTGATCCCCTTCAGCCAGGATCATCTTGTTCATTCTGAAGAAAAAAGGTCTTTATCATAATTGCCTGCAGCTCAGTGAAACAACACATCAGAAGTAACCACAGATATGAAGGTTTTCCTTAACAATACAGCCAAGATTTAGTAGTCAATTACTTGCAACAATAAATAAATAAACCCAAATCTAAACAGTAAAGATGGATCACCAAAACCTCTGCATTCTTGTTGTGCTGGGTTTCCTATGAGGTCCTTGTTACCCAATAGTCGTATTTGCCTAAGCACCTAAACAAGAGGAGACGTTGCCCCATTTCCCAGAGCCAGAGGAGCATACCTGCACACCATTATCTCAGAGCCCTTTCTTGGGAAACAACATCAGTTCTCAAGTATTGTAAAAACAAAAATGGAAGAAAAGAGGAGACCGGGTTCCATTTAGTCATTGACACAAAGCCACAGAATAAAGATCAAACACAGAAATGGAATCAGGAATGGATAGCACTATGCAACCCCTAGAGAAATCATGACTCAACTATTCCTGATAGCAAGAAAAACCTCATCCATTTCTGGCTTCAGCAGATAGAGCAGGAATTACAACCAGGCAGTAAATACTATGTTTTTAAACCTTTCAATGTCATTTAAAAGGAGACAGAGGTGTTGCCAGGCCCCTCGGTGTACCAAACAGTCAGGCCTGTTCTGCTTAGGCATATCCCCTTCCCAGGCACCCTCAGTCCCAGTCCAAACCTCATCCTCACTGTCCCTCACAGCACTTCTTGCACATGAAATCTCACAACCAGATTGCCCTAATGGCTAAACATGCAACCAGGACAGCAGTCTGCTGCTCTCCAATACCAATCAGAGGGAAGTTAAAAAATAGAAAAGAAAAAAGCTCTAGCTATGAGGAAGGGTGAAGCTTTCCCAAAACTCTGCTGCAAAGGCTTTTAGTTTTCTTCTTTTAAAAGCAGAACAGAACTCTGCACTATTAATCATCTTGTGGAAACCAGACATAACTTATTGCTCCACCTTATATTATGCTCAGGTATTTTGTACCTACAGGTGAGGGTATCTTCACTAATAAAATAGAGCATCCCAAATAAAAAAATGCTGTAGTCATAGACAGTCCTTGACCACACCAAAAGAACACAAATTATTTAAAACAAAGATTTAAAGTAAATAACTTTCTTTTTTGAGGGACATTTAAAATATACAGTAATCAAACTGGACTGCTAAGTAAAGGCACATGTATTATGCAAATGAGTAAAGACCAGCCAGGTTCAGGAAATCCGAACTTTGCTCCTGTTTCTCATGGAAGATCGGTCATGCCTCATGAGTGATATTCTCTGTGCACTTAATTTAACTGAAAAATTAAAAAAAATACTCTTGTCAACAATTATATTCACAGATAAAACTTGAACCTTCACAACAGCTAGCTAGGTAGATGTTTCACATATTGAAGGATCTCATTCTAAGTAATTCCACATTGTATCTTGAATTGTCATTCTGTATCACTTAAAGAAGTGAGATTTTGTTTCACAGCCTTCTCTAAGCCCACTGTCAAGCTTTTCACTTAAGTGCAGCACTTAATATTGTAAAATATACACACGCTTATGTTTGAAAAAGAAGTTTTAATGACTTCCCCAAAATTTTAATGGAAATTATGCTATCATCTTGAATCCTGTAACAGTCAAATTTTCTGCTGTATTTGCAGGAAATATGCTGAAGCCAAAAGTAAGCTACAGGGCTTGCTGTTTTTCAAGAGAATGTGTTTGAACACATTTCACAGGGATCTAAATGTCTGAATTTCATTTTCAGATTCTATGGTCCGGAATGATGTTAAAACTCTATGAGGTATTTCTATTCACTGAAGTAACAGAAGAAATTATTTTGATCCAAAAATGTATCTTTGATGTACTGTGCTAGTCAAGAAAATTGACAGAATGTTTTCTTTTGTTGCAATTAGTACTGAAATTAATTTTTGTCCATTCTTAAAATCTTTAACAAATGCCCGAAGAAACTTCAGTATTTCTATCAATGTTTTAAAAAACACTATTTCATGAAGCATCATGTTTATATTTTAGCTGTTTAAAATAATGTGACATAAACATACACAAGTAAAACAGTTGAATTAGAAAAAAGTAAAATAAGTAAAATTTATTCCTATTAAATATTTCTACCTCTCTATCAAGTTTTAACAGTTATGACTATGAGAGTCCAGAGAAGAGTGGTGAAGCTAGTGAAGAGGCTGGAGAACAAGTCTTATGAGGAGCAACTGAGAGATCTGGGGTTGTTCAGGCTGGACAAGAGCAGGCTGAGGGAAGACCTTATTTTATTGCTTTCTACAACTACCTGAAAGGAGGTTGTAGTGAGGAGGTAGCTAGCCTCTTCTCCCTAGTGACAGGGGACAAGATAAGAGGGAATGGCCTCAAGCTCTGCCAGGGGAGGTTCAGGCTGGATAACAGGAAAAAAATTTTCATGAAAAGGGTCATTGGGCACTGGAACAGCTTGAGTCACCTTCCCTGGAGGTGTTTAAGGGATGAGTGGATGAGGTGCTGAAGGGCATGGTTTAGTATTTGATAGGAATGGTTGAACTGGATGATCCAGCGAGTTTTTTCCAACCTGGTGAATCTATGATTCTATAACTAGAAGTAGGAGGGACACAAAGTTGGTGAAGGGTTTAGAGGGGAAGTCATATGAGGAGTGGCTGGAGGCATGTGGCCTGTTCAACCTGGAAGAGACTGAGAGGTGACTTTGTGGCAGTTTACTGCTTCCTCGCAAAGGAAGGAGGAGGAGCTGATCTTTTCTCTCTGGTGAACAATGATAGCACCCAAGGGAATGGCAGGAAGATATGCAAGGTAAGATTTAGGTTGGTTATTTAGAAAGGGTTCTTCACTCAGTGGCTGGAGGCATGTGGCCTGTTCAACCTGGAAGAGACTGAGAGGTGACTTTGTGGCAGTTTACTGCTTCCTCGCAAAGGAAGGAGGAGGAGCTGATCTTTTCTCTCTGGTGAACAATGATAGCACCCAAGGGAATGGCAGGAAGATATGCAAGGTAAGATTTAGGTTGGTTATTTAGAAAGGGTTCTTCACTCAAGAGAGTGGAGGAGCACTGGAACAGGTTCCTCAGGGAAGTAGTCCTAGTGC
>WAAB01021637.1:0-86676 GCA_013389865.1 Piaya cayana | reverse complement strand
ATCACTTAAAGAAGTGAGATTTTGTTTCACAGCCTTCTCTAAGCCCACTGTCAAGCTTTTCACTTAAGTGCAGCACTTAATATTGTAAAATATACACACGCTTATGTTTGAAAAAGAAGTTTTAATGACTTCCCCAAAATTTTAATGGAAATTATGCTATCATCTTGAATCCTGTAACAGTCAAATTTTCTGCTGTATTTGCAGGAAATATGCTGAAGCCAAAAGTAAGCTACAGGGCTTGCTGTTTTTCAAGAGAATGTGTTTGAACACATTTCACAGGGATCTAAATGTCTGAATTTCATTTTCAGATTCTATGGTCCGGAATGATGTTAAAACTCTATGAGGTATTTCTATTCACTGAAGTAACAGAAGAAATTATTTTGATCCAAAAATGTATCTTTGATGTACTGTGCTAGTCAAGAAAATTGACAGAATGTTTTCTTTTGTTGCAATTAGTACTGAAATTAATTTTTGTCCATTCTTAAAATCTTTAACAAATGCCCGAAGAAACTTCAGTATTTCTATCAATGTTTTAAAAAACACTATTTCATGAAGCATCATGTTTATATTTTAGCTGTTTAAAATAATGTGACATAAACATACACAAGTAAAACAGTTGAATTAGAAAAAAGTAAAATAAGTAAAATTTATTCCTATTAAATATTTCTACCTCTCTATCAAGTTTTAACAGTTATGACTATGAGAGTCCAGAGAAGAGTGGTGAAGCTAGTGAAGAGGCTGGAGAACAAGTCTTATGAGGAGCAACTGAGAGATCTGGGGTTGTTCAGGCTGGACAAGAGCAGGCTGAGGGAAGACCTTATTTTATTGCTTTCTACAACTACCTGAAAGGAGGTTGTAGTGAGGAGGTAGCTAGCCTCTTCTCCCTAGTGACAGGGGACAAGATAAGAGGGAATGGCCTCAAGCTCTGCCAGGGGAGGTTCAGGCTGGATAACAGGAAAAAAATTTTCATGAAAAGGGTCATTGGGCACTGGAACAGCTTGAGTCACCTTCCCTGGAGGTGTTTAAGGGATGAGTGGATGAGGTGCTGAAGGGCATGGTTTAGTATTTGATAGGAATGGTTGAACTGGATGATCCAGCGAGTTTTTTCCAACCTGGTGAATCTATGATTCTATAACTAGAAGTAGGAGGGACACAAAGTTGGTGAAGGGTTTAGAGGGGAAGTCATATGAGGAGTGGCTGGAGGCATGTGGCCTGTTCAACCTGGAAGAGACTGAGAGGTGACTTTGTGGCAGTTTACTGCTTCCTCGCAAAGGAAGGAGGAGGAGCTGATCTTTTCTCTCTGGTGAACAATGATAGCACCCAAGGGAATGGCAGGAAGATATGCAAGGTAAGATTTAGGTTGGTTATTTAGAAAGGGTTCTTCACTCAAGAGAGTGGAGGAGCACTGGAACAGGTTCCTCAGGGAAGTAGTCCTAGTGCCAAACCTAAAAGTATTCAAGAAACATTTTGACAATGCCATCAGACACACAATGTAAATTCTGGGGTTGTCCTATACAGGGATAAGAGTTGGACTTGATGATCCTTGTGGGTCCCTTCCAACTCAGGTCATTCTGTGATTCTGTAATATTTTCATACAGCTTCATTTCTGCTTCTGTAAAAGGCATTTTTCTCTTTTCTGCCAATATTTTTTCTGTTGGTTTTAAAGTCCTTTTTGCATCCTCTCACTTCCTCACTTTTCTACACTGACTAGTTTCTAATTTATATACTTTGTTGCTCACATCCTGTTTTTGTCACAATTCATATACAGCTGTTTCAAATAAATATTTGTCTTGTTTCATCAATTTTTTTTGTGTTCCTTATTATGTTTCTAATGTACTGAAAGTTAAAAAAAATGCAGACCATACACAAAATTCATTATACAAAACCAAGTTCTGAATATAAGCTTTGTAATAAACATTTATAAAGGGTTTCAGGGCATCAAAAAGGTAAAATATTTTTGCACAGACCATCCCTCTGTTAATACACTTTAGGATCAGAGGCAGCCTCCACTCTCCCCTTATCTCAAAACACAGTCTTGAAAATACAACAAAATATAATGAATTCTAGGACAAGTCTTGATAAAGGATAAATTATTATAATTTTTAAAAATTAAAGATAAATGTGTTTTATTTCCAAGTTTAATTCTCTCTCCTCCTTTATCAGAGCAGATTCTTGCATACATCTTTGCCCTGCTACATCAGTTAAACTTAAGAAACCCTGCAGGACTTAGGGCAGCAAAGCTTCCTCCTGAAACACAGGATCACAGTCACAGCCATTCAACTCTCAGTGCACTACCAAGGATACAAAGTCAATAAATGCAATACTTCTTTTCCTTTCTTCCCTGCAGAGATAAACCCTTTCAGATTAGCTTTTTAGCTTGGTAAAGTTCCAGGTTTCTCAGTCTTATGAGTTGAAAAGACGGTGAAGATGTTTTCTACAAAACAGCAAGTCAAGCAATTCAAGCAAACCATCAGCAGAGCATTTAGTACTATCTACTATTATAACAATACTAGAAAATGTTCACCAGCCTAAGAAAGAATTAATTTTGTTGTCAGCATTCTTCCTGGAATATGTCCAAGCAACATTATTAGCATAAGATTGCTGAAAGAGGAGCAGGAAATAACATTCCTTTGCTTCTTGATTGCCTCTTACAAATGCATTGTGTAGGTGTGCATAGCATCAATTCAAATGCCAATATTTACAGAAAAAATGTTATCATGGAAAGATAAGAAGGCAAATATTTAGCATATAAATCAGCATGATTTGTAAGAAGAAAGTAATTTAAGTTGTCTTAAGTATAAATTTTAAGAACTAAAATACTTTTTCTTTCTCACAGGTCATGTCTATTACCAGATTCTTAGGTTAGGAATCAAGTGTAGCTAGATGTGTCAAAATTCATTTCTCAAAGGGAAGCTTTCCTTCCACTAGTTAAAAGTACTGATCAGTCTAGGTATCATGACAAGATTAAATAGGGATCCACGTTATTACGAAATTAGTCAGGCCTGCAGTCAGCAAAGGAGAAACCATGTTATTACCTTATCCTTTACCACACTGGTTTTTAAATTATAAGCACATAATACCAACAGATTATTTTTAAAAGTAAAGAAGCAGAAATTCTAATTAATTCGGCCTCAAACCCCAACTTTTTGCGATATGCCTTTTCACTTTAAATTTGCATTGATTGTAACAAGTTCAACCAATATATTCTTTACACAATAATTCCTACAAGTTATTTCCTAAGTGCTCAGGACAAATTCCTTGATGTGCTAACACAGCTGTAAAATAGGTGTAAGATATCAAAGGAAAAGCTTTATGCTAAGGTTGCATTTTTTGTGGTAAATAACGGCGCAGATCATCAGGGCATCCTACAGCAGGGGGAGCTGTAAGACAAGCTGTGCAGATAACACTGCACTGAAGTCAGAAATAAAACAAACCATATACTAGGAGAAAGGATTGCGAGGAAGAAAGGGGTTTGATGAGAGACAACATGCAAAGAAAGCCTCAGAAAACATTTTCTAAATGTAAATGAGAGACAAATAGACGAAAACCCACTGATATTACTCAAAATATGCTAACATTTCATGGATTAGAACACACTAGAGTAGAATATAGAAACTATCAGGGAGATCCTACTTAACGACTATGGCTTGCGATGGGGAGGAGGTGAAAGGACAGTCAGTGACAAAATGAAGGACAGTCAGTGGCAAAATGAGAAGCAGTCTGACAGACCTTCTGAAAGAAGAGTTTCAGATAAACAAGCTCTGAACATAGCAGCGAATTCTTTCTTGTTACAAAAACAACAAAAGAAAAAATTGAAAATCAAGTGTCTTCAGTTTCTCAGCATGCTTGAAACATCATTTATACAATTTATACAATGATTTTTTACTTTCTTTTCAGGACTCTAGTAGCTCTTTCCCAATTTTTTTTTTTTTTAAATCATGACTGCTACCTTACTCATTAGCCTCAGCATCAGATAGGTGAAAAATAAACCCACAAAGGAAAAAGCAACCATCTGAATGTCCAGTTGTTTGAAGAGTAAGGTAGGTAAAAATGAAATATGATCCATTTATCAGAAGGTGTCTGGTGATAGCAAATATTTTATGCAAATCGTAACTGAGAATGAAAAATTAGTCTTCAGAAGTAAATAGCAACATCTTTCAAGCTCACTGTAATTCCATCATGCTTGCTTGCACAGCTAAAAGCAATATAGGGCTATTGAAAAACTGTACATATCATAATGTCCTAAGAAAAACATGAAATATTAAATTCTGAGTAGACATAGTAGACAGAAATATGCAAAAAGTATTCCTAGAATGTTAACAGTATACCTCTTGAAATGCGCAAGCACTCACTGATGACAATTCATCTGCATCAATATTTTTTTTTAAATTAAAATAATGTATACTGCACATTACTCTACTACAAAGACAAAAATACACAAAATGGGGACATGAAAACAAAAAAAAACCTCTAAAAAACAGTAAGGAAAGGGGTTTGAGTTTTCTGATTTATGAGCCAAATCAAAATAAAGTCTGATACAATGAAATTCAATTAACAGTTGTTTCTCTCTTTAACAAGGAAAAAACTAATATACATATTTCAACAATATAAGTACCATGTACAAAATTGGTGAACAGCTTAAGATAACTCTATGAACAGCAAAATCAATTATGAATAGAAGACACTGTGAACACCTGTGCCAGAGGGCAATGTCACACAGAATCTACTTTCAAATACTCATCTTTCTCATCCTGGAAGTGGCATGTCCTAGTCTCAATAGCTGTTAAGGCAGGGGCATGGCCATCAATCTTTTCTTTCTTCAGGACAGTCTGGAAAGTCCCAGGTATTTCTGAAAATACCATTCTGTAAATTGCTTTGTGGATGTCAGTGTGGGAAATCCAGTGAGGGACTCTAGCAAATCAACTGGCATTTGGAAGCTTATCTGGTTATGCCTCTACTGGTATGCTCAGCAGTAAAATATTACTGTTTTCTAAATATATCTGGCATCATTTGAAATCCAGTACTACATTTGACACACAATCTCCCATAGCAGTGAATCACATACACTAATTAAAACTATGAAACATTCTTTCCTGAATTACTTTTATAATTTTCTTATATTTGAATATATACAGTGGGCCTTTTTGTTGTTTCTTTGGGACAAGGTAATTAAAAGGTAGACTACACCATCTGTAGTGCTTTAATAACTCTGAAAAGTATATTTAACTAGGAACGAGAGCCAGTGAGTGGACCCATAATCCTAGTGATGATGGTTTTTCTAACTTCAGAGACTGCACATGGTTTCTGCACAAATCCCAGCTATAAAATTTTAACTTTGCAGTTGAGGCTGTAAAGCTTTAGTTTCGTTGCTGGAGGTTTCTCTTTCCTAAACCTCTAGTGACTCAGCCAGCATGGCAGGTATCACGCTAGGTCATACATATAGACATTTAACACAGTTCATGAAATCATGGGTGTATTGAACTGCAGAGAGTAGTTTTGCCACTGAGAGATAAGCCAACACTTTTAAAATACAGTCTGCAGAGACAAAACCAGACATGACACAAACTATGGGCCTAATTTGCAAAATACATGTAATTCCTCCTGGAGAATGCATAATAAAAAAGCTGCTAATAAAACAAACAAAAAGTAGATGCTACCTGTGCTTAAGATGACCTGCAGAGCACTCTGTGAGTGGGAGTAAAGGGTACAGCTCCCTGTTTAACTCTGGCACAGACGTGGCATTAGAGTCTAGATTTCCTTTGTATCCTCATGTCTTCCTTCTAAACAATATAACCCAGCTTCAAGAGAATAACTTCATTATTAGGTGTAGGCAAGTAAATTTGGCTTTGAATCAAAAAAAAAAAAAAAAAAAAAAACCAAAAAGAGGCTAATGGATCTATTACATACAGTAAAGAGACTGAAAAGCCCAACATGATGAATCAACTTAATTGATTTTCTAAATTAAGATTTGTATGCCAGTAACTCCTACAGACTCTAGTGAGTTACTGTACTTAATACTGTGTAAAGATATGGGAGACAGCTGCTGTCTCCAGGCCCCCACAACTCCAACAGAAAGTAATTGCCCAGTTAGATAAAGGAATCAGTAACAGAAATTCAAGTAACTCAATTGTTTTAAGATTTTTTTTCAGCTATTTAAATAACAAATACTATTAAAGCTACTCAAATAATTTCTTATTTCAAGTTTTTCTTATTAGAATAAGAACTGGAATGAAAAAATACCAAATAATTACTGATAATCAAATGTCTTATTTCTGTACTGACTGGGATATTCTGAAAATAAAAGGTGGTAGATAAAGGTATTAGTGTTTGCAGACCATGGAGTTAGAGAAATGTGGAGAATGGGGAATTGTATTCCCCCTTTTGCATAGGGGTGAAAAACTGGAAAAGCAGGATAAAAAAAACCCAACATGAAACCCAAAAGCAGATGATGTGTACATGTGCAAATGAGAGTGTATATACAAGCAAAAGAGAGAAACTACCAATTAAAGATTGCATTTACACCTTTGCAATACATTAAAGGTAAAGGTAAAAAAAGGAAAATAAACAAGTAACACAGCATATTTCCTCTGCTGATCAAGAAAGTTATGTCTGCTAAACAGGCTTAAGATCACACCTGAGATAACTTCTTGACCTCCTTATCTTTGCTTCCAAGTTTTCAGGCTATTTTTCATCAGCAATATTCCATTTAATTGAATTGTACCTGTATCTTTAGGATCTTAAATAGAAGTGGGAATTAAGATGAAAAACATTTTCATTCATTAGATTTCAACCATAAGGAAATAAAACTGATTAGTATATTGCTAGAAGTCTAACCTGAGGACAGGAAATGAAATAATTGCATGTTCTCAGTTCTCTCACAATAGATATTGCACAGTGAAAATTATTAGGCTTACACAAAGATTTTTTTCATTTTGTCACACCTTTTTTCGTTTTGACTTAACTTTGCTGTGAATATCTAGCAAACACAGTGTCTTCAACATACAGCAGTAAGAGCACGTTCAGCCATATTGCTTGTTTTGCTATCTAAAGAAGTTTAGGCATCACTTTAGAATACGGTTCTATAGACTTGACCAATATCAACTGGTGCCCTAGACTTCCTTCCAACTGTTTGTCTCAATCATCTAAGATCTACTGTGTTCAGAAGTGACAGTTCTTTCTTAGTTGCACATGCAAGTATTTATCTATTTTGAGATGCCTTGTTCAGTTCCTATGAAGAAACCTGTAATATGTTTTCATCTGTTTACCCCAGAATCCAAGAGAGTACTTCTAATCAAAGTGATTTAATGTGGCAGAAATGTAACTGCACATATTCTGAAGCTAGCTGTCCTTTTCTGCTCACCACTACGATATACTTGAGCCTGCCAGGCGCTTCCATATGCTTGAGACTACTACCTCAGGCACAGAGGACTGCTGGGGAGTGTAAGGAATCACATGGTGCAACATCATGCAGGGGTGACAGGTTTCTAGTGGGAAACTGGTACTAAGCAGCATAGTCAAAAAATGCCTGAAATACACTACTGCTATCTTCTTTCAAAACAGTATGACTTTGAGATGAAGGCCAAAGCTGGTCCATGTTGGTTTATTGTTTATTTATGCTATATTAAATATACAAGGCTATTCATCTTTGATGCAGACCTGAAGCTACACCACAGAACGGTTTGGAGTGAGATATAAAATCTGACAGATGAATCTTTACATATTAGCATTGAGAAATGGATTAGGTTGATCACAGTTCAGAGTAAATCTAGATCACAATGTGTGAATCAAATTTAGTTTATTTTTCTCTATACCTTGAGAATACTTAGTGTGTATGTTGAAGACCTGAATAGATCTGTATAAAAGATCTAGCCTAAAGTATTACAGGAAGGTTAAGAAACTATCAGCATTGTTACTGCCTCAGTGACAATGAAAATTATAAATTCTGACCTGAATAATTAAAAGACTTCATAGTTTTAAAACTCTAAACACATTTTCAAGCCAAATTATACAGTGCTTTTCTGGCCACTCTTCCTCACAAAAGAAGCATGCAAAGAGCTACTGACTTGACACTGAGGGAAGTACATGCTACTTTCATGGTTATCATCAAGCCAAAGAGTATATTCACACAGTATTTAATGAACCTACCTCCTTGTTTCCCTAGGGAACAGTATCAAGAGCAGAAGAGCCTTGCTCTGGGAATATTGTATCAACCACATTATGTAGGCTAAAATTTGCTCTTAACAATTGTATCAACCCAGGTATGCTTGTTACATAAAATACCTGATAAAATCACTCTACTACTGGCACTGGAAGTTTTACTGCTAGAAATTCCTGAATATTTTTAAGACATTATGGTCCAAAAGACAGGCAGACAAGAAGTAATTGTTTGCAAAACATAAAAAAAATAAATTAGGTTATTGTAAAAGCTTTTTGATAACTTTCCCAGTCATAATAATTATTTCAAAGCCTGTTCAAAAAATAATTCAAAGTACCAACTGACATTTGTTAAAATAATGACAGGACATTCTGTTTTCCCCTTTAATATAAGAGAATTATTGTTACACTATGAAGTACCAAATCATTACAAAGATAATGGCCAAATAATGGTGCTAGAAATATTTGGTAGAGGATTAGCAGGACCAAAAGAATTTACTTCAGTGCATTTGTGAAACTAGTTGAAATAATACTTAAATCACAGGAGATTTTTTTTTCATGAACTCCAGATTAATGGTAAGAGCACAGTGCACTGGAGAGGGCACACAAAATCAATATGGAAAAAGGAGAAGGAGCCTGGTTAACTTCAATACTAAAAGTAAATCCCTAATCAGTTTTTAAGAATCTGGAGTATAAGCTGATAATAACTAGCCAAAATAGCTTAAAATCTTGCCAGACCATTATAACTGTCTTTGATGAATTAACTAGTGAGATATCAGTTGAAATGGAAAGCTACAGATCTTGGGCTTAGCAAAACTATAGCTACTCCTTTATGTGACATACACAGGAAGCAACAAAGGGGTAGCTGGGCTATATTAAATTAATACTCAGAAGCAGCAAATAGCATGGACAAAGGCAAAAATAGTTAACTACGCCTATCTAGTTGTAAAAATACATATTGCATTAAGAGAAAGGCTCCAAGCAGATTTTATAGTGACCTTCCAGAACCTGAAAGGAGCCTATAAGAAAGCTGGAGAGAGACTGTTCACAATAGTTTGTAGTGCCAGGATGAGGGGGAACGAGTATAAACTGGGAGGGGTAGATTTAGGTTTGATGTAAGGAAGAGTTTCTTCACCATGTGAGTGGTGAGACACCGGCATGGGTTGCCCAGGGAAGCTGTGGCTGCCTCATCCCTGGAGGTGTTCAAGACCAGATTGGATGGGGCCTTGGGGAGCCTGACCTAGTGGGGTGTCCCTGCCCATAGTAGGAGGGTTGGACTGGATGATCTTTAAGGGTCCCTTCCAACACTAACTATTCTATTTTATGTTCTTTAGACTGGTGTCAAATGTTTCCATTAGTGACTATAGGCAAAGCATGAAGTGATAAAAAGTTGATCTCATAAGCAGAAAAGGGACAAAAACGTTTAAAAGAGATATATTAGAATGCAAATGAACTTGATAACCTGGAACTCATATTAATGACATTTAAGAAAAATGAATTGCATAAAATACTTTTGGAAAATAATTAGAACTACTAATGCCAAAGAGGAAATTAAAGTAATGATACATTGGAACACAATTCAGTTTCACCCAACAGTAGTCTCAATGCTGGTGTTGCTGAATGGGAAAATTTCCCTTTTGGGGATAACAGCAGAAATTATTATCTGCAAGAAATGGGAAGCAATTATTTTCTTTAATCTGAACTGGGAAGCAATTATTTTCTTTAATCTGAACTGGGAAAGCTTCTAGATTAAATAACATGCTAATCTGGGGCACAATAGGATATTATACATGACATGTCAGTTAGCTTATGTAAAAATCTTCATAAAGTTGTCTGGGTGTATGTGATCCTGCATCAAACTGTTACATAATGATCTCTTCAGATATCTTTGTCCCTGTCACTCTAGTAGAAATAATAATGCCCATTCCATTCAACTTATTAATTATTTTTCAGGCAAGCTATATAAAAGTTAGTTTATGATCAATACATGCCCATATTAGAATCATAAAGGAATACCTGTATTCTGGATGATAAATGCATAAAATTATGTAGATAGTCAGAATTTATGGAGGGGGAAAAGTGTTATTTTTCCAGATTTAATAATTAAACTGTCAGCACTTAGACAGCATCCCTAAGAGTCTCCCACTGTTATTAACACCATTATTTCTTTGTACTACTGCACACTTCAGGGGCCACAAGTCTACTTTGCTGGCTGCCAAACAGAGTAGCAACAACAAACTCAATCCCTTGTCTCAAAGAACTTAGACTCTAGAGAAAAGAGAGAGAGAGGCAGACCCTGATGAATAAATATAGCCAGGAAAACACATTAAGATAATAAGACAGTATTGCTCAGCATGGTAGAGTTGGCACAGCATATCAGAAGTCAAATAAAAGTTTAGAATTTCTGTATTCTGTGACATGGAGTGCCATACAGACTCACCTAAGAACCTGTACAGGATTTATCAATGCAGCAGGTTATCTAACTTATTGAGCATAATTATGCTTGGTTTACATTCAGCAGTCAGAAGACAGAGGTAAAAAAATGATAAGTGGATAGGAAAATTAATTTTTTCATTTCCATTTGACTGCATCTGAAAACTAATACCTTTTTGGGGGGGACTCTCTTCAGACTGTTCGCCTGGAAATTAAAATATTGACTTCCAAGCAAGCAAATGAGGATTTTGAGTCTTCCCTCCAGTTTAGGGACATAACTTCCTGTATTAAAATCAATAGGCATTAGGCACCTAAACAGTTCCACACAGCACTCTAGCCAGAATAAGCTACGCTGAGAAGAAAGTCACAGATCTTAAGCCCAACACATTTTAGATTTGTTAACAGTCTGTATATGAAAATATTGGTCCTTTTAGCACTCACGTTTTCTCCTTTACTGCATTTTTTTGTCATATGTAATATAATTCTTGTGTTTTGGTACTGTTTGATTACTGACCAGGCAATATTTTTATTTGGTCTAAATTTTTATTTGGTCTAAATTGTCAATTCTGTTAACTATTATTGATATAATTTATATTATTGATATTCAAAATACAACATTATATATTAAGGCTGTTAATTTTTTTTAAAGTAGTTTACAATGAGAATGCATGTAAAAATATGGCAGATTAAACTATACACAGAAAAAAGCATATGAGAAAAACTTATTTTAATTTTCTCCCTTTATGCAGAAATAGAGAACTGAAGAATGATTTAAAATATTCATCTGACCTTTGCGATTCTGGTTCATGAAAAGATCAAAGACATTCTGGTGGAATGATAAGATGAAGGCATAGTCTAAAAAGTAATGAGGCTAGAAAGTATCATAAGAAACAGGTGCATCACTGTGCTTAATTTGGAATGTGTTTACATGACTTCCTAAATCCCAATGCCAGAAGTGTTTTTTCTATTTGTTCTTTCCCCCTCCCCCAGTTTATGGTCACAAACCTAGATAAAATTACACGTAATTTTTTATGACTGTAGTAGACTCCAAGACTATGTATTTGATGAATGTACTATACTTATATAAAACATATTATTTTTCAAAAGATGGCAGACTCAAAATTATACTAGTAAAATGCAGATACAGAGAACAGTTCAAGTCAAGATACTTTTCCAACTAATTTAAGAAGAAATACAAATTCATTTAAAAACACTGAAGTCCGTGAGATGTAATAGAACAATATAAGGAAACCTCCCTGGCACCAGCTTACTTATTCTAAGACTATAAAAGGCCTAGAGAACCCAAGCATACATCCTGCATGTGGTTTTCCTTGGCATTACTTACTGCAGGGAGTGTTCCTGCCTGCTGTATTAAGGCTGGCTATTTTTTTGTGTAGAGCTCTAAGCCTCACAATCACTCCAGTTGATATTTAGGATGCAGGATTATGACAGATGGAATTCTTAAAAATATAAAAGGCACAAGAAAGGGACATTTGCTCTGCAGTATGGATATTGCTCTTCAGCCATACATGACAGCAGGAATATCTAGACCTGCTAGGTATACAAAATGTGGCACTTTATCTGTGTAACCATTGTAATATCCAACTTACACATATTTGGGATGTGTAGAAAATCACTGGTCCAAGCAATTTCAGCATGTCATTAAGCAGTAAAATGTACTGAAAAATTTTAACAAATCTTCATATGCCTAAAGAATTTTGCTTGAATCATTCTTAAAATCCCTGCCTTTAAGACGTCAATGAGAAAATTGCAACTGGCCTCAGCAGGACTGGGTTTTAATTCAGATCTTTGAAGTACAATTTCTGATAATATTTATCATTTAAAAAACATAATTTGAAATTGCTAAGTCATTTTGCTGTAAAATTTTACTAATCATGTACTATTCCACTACACTTATAATTGAAAGCATAAGGATCTTCAAGCTTCTGAGTCAAAGCAGAAGGCAGACTGCAGCAGAACTGAACCTCAGGGGTTTACAACTCACAAAGTCTGTTAAAAAAATTTCTCTTTTATTAATATATTTTTTTTTCCTTTCAGGGCTGCCGTTAAATGTCAACTGAAAGGAAAAACATTTGCACATAAACTCTACGAGAAATTAAATGGGGCTTTTTCAGGTGTCAGCACTGTAGATGCTTTTTCCCACATGGCTGCTTGCAACTGTCATTTCAAAACCTCACATTCTTGGACTATTAGGTAACTACCCCCATGTCAGTTATTTTCTGTTCCAGTGTAAAGGTGACTTCCATGCAAAACAAGTAATTTACTCAGATTATTTTAAAAACAGAAGTAATTGCTTTGAGGGATTTTCTTATTTAATGAATGAAAACAAGACTCTAAACTTGACTTATTTTAAACAGCTTTTTTTCAAAGTCAGCTTTATCATTAATTGTTATAATCTGAAGTGCCTTCTTGTTTCTCCTCAGATGCATGAATTTTAGGATTAATTTAATGAGTATGCTTTTTCTGTTATTAAAGTCATTTCACAAAGTAAGCATTTTTATTTCCTTTTTCTTGTCCTAGAGACAGTCTTTCAAAAGTAATGCATTGCACTCTATGTAATTTTCAAGATTTATAGCCTTTAGTGCTGTTACTTAATATTTTACAGCAACAACAAAAAAAAAAATCTCCAGAAAATTTGTATGGGTATATTGAAGTTCTGCAGGTACAGTTAAGGTAATTACCTC
Source organism: Piaya cayana (assembly GCA_013389865.1). Lineage (NCBI taxonomy): Eukaryota > Metazoa > Chordata > Aves > Cuculiformes > Coccyzidae > Piaya > Piaya cayana. The sequence goes on along the minus strand of WAAB01021637.1, from coordinate 73,384 downwards.
AATAGATTTGTGTGTTCCCATTCAGTCCTTATTTCTATTCACCAATGTCTTGCCTCCTACCTGATGTTACTCTGCAGCTGTTTAATTTACATATTGGATATTTAACCCTTTCCTTGTGCTGAATTTTTGCATGTATATTACTTTTAAAATTCACCCATTTTAAAAAATAAATTTCATTTGAGAATGATGGAGAGACAATTACAAAGAATTCAATATAAAATATCAGCAAAACCTGTTCCCTTTTTCTAAAATAGATGCAGATGTGCAAATACGAATATTTATTGTTAACTTGAAGCTTCTTAGAACAATAAGCACAACATTAACCAGCACATTTTTGTACAAGGTTATTGTATTTCTGCAAAGTTCTGTAGGAATTTCATTGTTGATTATATCTCTGGTACTTTAGCTAAGAAAATAATTGTGCAAGAATCTCACCTTTTATTTTTACATCCTGTTTCCAGTGTTCCTGAGGGAAAACTTGAAAATACAATGCAGTGCTGAGCCAGTTTCACATGTGCAGTTGCCTGTTGTAGCAGGCCACCATGGGTAAAGGTGAGAAGGGGATTTCAGGTCAGGGGGATCCCCCAGGGCTAAGGAGGAAGAGAACCACCTGCCTGCAAAGTAGAGGCTTCTTGAACAGCAGCTTTTCTTTTCAGCCACACACAGAGCTAGCAAGCCTACATCCACTTATACGACAGCGTATGTTTGAGGATAGCTCTGCACAGGCTGAGCAGTGACTCTTGTTGTTGAGAGTGACCTTTTTAAACAGCAACTTTGCTACTCCCAACTCCTTGGTGGCAATAGCCAGGAAAGCAAGTTTGCCTTTCTAGGCCACTCAGCTCAGACCACTACCTAGACCATATTACAGTTTTTCTCCTGGAATGACGAATCTCATCTGTATTACTAAGAAGCCTCAGGCATTAGCCAAACAGCAAATACAAAGAATATTTTTCCCCCTCTTATTCTAGCAGTTTTATAAACAAACTTTTGATGTTTGTTTGTTTGTTTGTTTTAATTTCTGTTCCCTCAGGGCTGACATACTGTTGATTAAAATGTGTGAGGTAATCCCTATGCCTGTAGTCCTCTTACACAAAATGAAGGCATTGCTATAAACTGTGGATGTAATTAGAGAAGTTCCTCTTTTCTGAACTCCATTACTGTAGTTTTCACCACTTAAAAAAAAACAACAACAAAAAAAAGAACTGAAAAGGGAACACGGAAAACAAAGTAGTTTCACAGTCTACATGAACTACGCATGTGGCCATTTTGTCCTGTAAGTATATTTCAGCATAGGAAGACCACAAATTTACTCTTTCCAATTTCTTTACGTAACAGGGCACCCAATCTCATGTAATTATTGGTATGAAAAATTTTGCTCTAACAAAAAGATTTTTTTAAAAATTTTGTGATTAATTACATACATTAAACTCAGTGTGTAGTTAGAATTGGCAAAAGACTTTTCAGAGTGTACATTTTCCTCTAAAAATGAGAATAACGGGCCATGGCAAATTGCAAAATCTTTTGTAGGACAACTTAAACACTGAGACTTTCTCCCACTTTGAGGTCAGAAAAAAATACTGCTTTGTGGACCAGCTACTTGCCTGTGATGCTAACCCCCTTCACAAACACTTCTGCCAAAACTTCAACTGCAGCCACAGTGCCCTCATTTTTCAAATTCCCAGGCTCTGTAATTTATTCAGGTAAAGTCAGACTACATCCAGCCTCTAGCATTCCTTGGATGTCTGACTAAACAAGTGTACAAAAATATATTACAAAATATACAAGTCTCAAGTGGGACTGCAGAGACCATCTTTAACAAACTCTGTAAATGCCACCTCAGGGGTCCTGTCAAAGCTGGACAGACATTTACCCCTTTTTATGAGGTGAATAATAATACAGCAACAACAGCTTGTAAAACATACAAAACTTTTCAATAAAACCCAGTGAAATCAAAGAACTATTTTCCATTGGCTAGCTTGTAAGGCCATTTCCTTACCAGCCATCTCCCGTTACAGTTACAAAGCAATTCTTCAACTACCCAGTGCTGTGGTTTTCATAGATTTTTTTTTCAGAATATTCCTTTAGGGTTTGGTGTTGGTTGTTTTTTTTTTTAGATAAATACCATGCTTTCATGTAATTACTTTTCTTGATATATGTTTTTAAAGTAGGTTTATCACAATGAGGCTCTATGCTTCTTACTTAGAGTATATAAAACAATTAAGAAGTCCCCCAACAGTGTTGCTTAAAGTGCCAACGTTTTCAGAATTAGAGCAAAACTACATGCATAATATAAATTAAAAGCTCAACTACACACACATAGAGGAGATCCGAGGCATAAGGCCAGGAGGAGGAACCCCAACAGCTGGGAGCGACACCCACTGCAGTGACTGAATGGGGGAGGCTCCCTACAGCACCTTGCTGAGAGAGTGGATACTGATGAGGAGTATGGGACACACTATAGGATGCTAGGGAAGGGCACTTTGGGACTACATGGAACTTCTCATAGCGTGAACAGGAAACAAGCGGGGAAAGGGACAGAACAGGGTGGTTTGGAGAGGAACAAGCATGAGAAAACAGAGATTGAAAGGAGATGTTTGGTTCCCTTATCTGGCCACACCATTGGCCAGATTCCCCCAGATGGTCCAGTCCTCTTACTAAACTGCACATCTAACTATCTTCAAGGGTAAGGAGCTCTCTGTTCCACGTGCCAGCAACCACAACCTGTAGTTGTGGCTGTGGTTCCAGCAGCAAGTCCATGTGTGGTTGCTAAGAAGCACCAAGGCAGACCAGCCAGTGAGTAGGCAGTGAGCTAGGAGACATATGCTGGGAATCAAGGACCCAGAGGAGGGAGATGCCAGAGGGACCAGGGGTCCCAGGGATGGGATTGGAGGTAGACCAAGAGGCCCATTTACAAGTGTGGATGCCTGAGTGTGAAGCAGCAGGGCCAGCTATAGGTTGGGGTGGGACTCTAAGCTTGGTCATGACAAGCTACAAAGTGTGTGTGTGTGTGTGCACTTGCACAAATAAGGAAATTGGACACGAGCTACTTCACAGGCAACTACTAGTGCATCTGAGTCTGCCTCCTAGAGAAACTGACAAAGTATTTATGACCCACTAATGAACCTTCTTCCTGATCAGCCAGAGAGGGGAACAGGATGTGGACAGTGCCGCATTTGCCTGACTGCTGAGTGCTCCTGATTGTGCTATCTGTGTGGACGTGACCACGCACATGTGTTTATCAGTACTGTACACATGCATGTGCCTACCAGGAAGGCAACGCTCATGCAGCACTGAGTGGACCTGACAATGTGGAGCTGAGGCAGCCTCACCTTTATCAGGCATGCATGAAAACACAAAATCATAGGTTATGTGCAAAACCACATGCACCATCACACTGTATGTCAACACTTAATTAAAAAATAAAACCAAAAAAAGGTTACTTCCTCCCATAAAGTTGGAAGGAAAACTCAGAAGAGAAACCACTACATTGTTTCCAGAATAAAAATCAATACAGAAAAATAAAAATCATTAGTGCAATCAGAATTCGTGTTGTTTGTAATTTTAGTATTCATGACTAACTTACTAAGAATGAATTATTTACTTGTTGATGGGGATTGTGCTGTAGAAGAAAGAAGAAAAAAGAATCTGCTGAAGCAGATCTTTGGTGGATGCTTTCGTCTGAGCCATAAAGGAGTTTTCAGTAATTAATAGCCAGCTGCACATCTTGATATAATGCCAGATGGGTACTGCATCATTAGGCATTACTGAAACAAGTTACTATTTATCAGGTAATGGTCCAGGAAAATAAATCCTTGGAAAAGCAAAATAGTATCCTTAAGAGAAAGGTGTATTAAAGGAGCAACTCCACGGTCATCATTTAATCCCATTAAAAGGGTAAATGCATAAAATGCTATCTTTTTCTCAAATTAATCATATATGATAGATTCAGAATCTATTACTAATCTACATTTATATTTCAAAAGAAGTTCTTTTGACAAAACTGTCAACACTGTTAACAGTTATCATTCCTTGATATTTCTTTTCAGATGTTATTTTTCAGCACTTATATCTTTGCCTAAAATTATCCATCCAGTCACAAATTTTCATGCTGGATATATATTCCAAAGTAGTTCAGTATAGACATAGTAGTTTTGTAGAATGAGATTCTGAGCTCCCATGTGATAATGGAGTACCTACATCCATTCACATCCTTTATCAATGATCTCCCTCAGTTTTGGGGGTACTTAGCACTGAATTTTCAAGACTATTCCCAAATGCCAAAGAAGAAGATTTTAACAGTATCTGGATTCCTTTTTGTACTATTAAAGTACTAAAAATGCTGAATAACTAGTTTCTGGATACTTCAAATTATTTACTCCACATTAGCAGTCACTTCTTCAGACCTCAAATCCCCATCTGTAGAATGGATCTAAGGATGTTTTGTCAGTGCTGTTACAGCACACCATTTAATCCTTGTACAGTATTGAGCTTCTAAAAATAGGAAGTGTTTACTATATGGTCAATGGAAAGAAATGTTACTAATGACCAAAATGCACTTTGATGTTCTCATAAGAAACACAATATTATATCAGTCATTCACTAATAAAATCAAATATCCTGGAAAATACAAAACTAAAAGGTTTAAGTAAGAAAATTTAAAACCCCCAGCTTTTCCACATAAAAAGTATTTTGAATAATAAGGTATTCATGTAAATCTAAAAATGCATTTAAAATAGGGCAGTTCCTGATCTCTCTCTATGATGTTCACCACACAAATGGAACATTATTAAAATAAAAGGAGAAACATTAGAACTGCAGATGCAAATTCCACATTTCTTAAGACAAGATAAAACTATTTTCCAGCTTCTGAGCAATGGCTAGTGCATTCCCCTCCTCCACTACCTCCCCAGCACCCCCCAGTGAGCACCTTCTACTTCCTATGAAGACAGAAAGGCATACTTTCTATCATTTTAAAGACTGGGGGGAAAAATAAATTCCTGTAGTTTAAAACAGAACTAAAATATACTTTTCACAGTTATTTTAGTATTTTAGAAGCTGTCTCCTATCTTCCTAGCTTCACTGTTGACATTAATTCACAGATAATCATTGTGTCATCAGGGCAGACCTAGGGTATATTCATACTTCAGGTTTTTCTACAATCTTAGCACATGAACTGTGAAAGAAGACACTTTGATAGCCTACAACCTTTTGTGGTCTTTACCAAATCTAGATCCAACATAACTTGTACAATAGAATCATAATCAAGAAGAACTAATGTCAAATATATCAGGCAGAGTTCCAAGATGGAGGCAGAACTGAACAAGCTGCGTCCTTCAGTATTTGAAAACTCTCTGTTTATTCATTCACATTTGACACACTCTGTCCTGCAAGTCACCACATGAGGCTCAGTGCTTCACATCTGATAAGGTCATTTGGTTGTATTCTCTGCTGTAAAAAACCACTAATATTAAGATACTGGGGTGACATTAGAGATATTTCACTCTTTCCTTCAAAGGTTGTATGAGAGAAACAGCTTTATAACATTTTTACCTATTATGACACCACAAGTTTTTTCAAGAATGTAAATATATTGATTCCATTTTTAAGTTATATTGTTTGAAAATGTCAGCAGATCTTCCCTTTTTAGTATTTTTTTCTAATAATGAAACAAAGATATAGCTAAATGTAAAATAAACTTGAAAACAGACACAGCTTTAGTGTTCTGATGACTGACAAACTGGAAACCTGTGTCTGACCAATGCCGACAAGCACAATTTATGAAGTATTTTAGAAATCATTATTTTCTGAAGGACTTTCCTGCAGGAATTATAAACATACATCAAATCCCAATAAAAATCAAAATTGCATTACTCTTTCTTTCCTCATTTTAGCAATACTATACATTTTCTGCTTGAACTGAACAAGCTCAATGCAAAAGTCTCCCTGCCATCTCTTTCTTGAAAGATTTATGCCTACAGATTCCTACATACATTTCTAGAACAATTCAAGTTTCCTGTGAGTTTCTTAGAAAAGTAATATATTCTAATACAGATCTATCTGTATGCAATTTATATTTTAACTGTTTCTTACTACTAAGAAAATGTAATATGTAAAGCATCAAAATTAAGGAAAGGTCTTGATCACTCAAAAAAAAAAATTCCAGCTACATGCACAGTTAACCAATTAAAATTATCAGCATCAAGCACAATAACCTTTAGACACACATTTGATTCCTCCCTCAATCTATATTCTGATTCATAAGTCACTTTTGTTCATTACCTGGTATGTATCCTAAATTGAATGATAACCATGCAGGATTGCAAGGTCTCTATCTACTACCTCTCATCTTAAAAAAATTGCATGTAAAAAGAAGTTTGGGTCAAATGCAAAATGACAGCTTTTCAGCTCATCTTCTTAGATGAGATATAGTGAAAATTCACATATCTGGATTGGCAAAAAACTGCTGTATTTGTAAAACAGATCTTCTCACAGCATTTAAGCCACAGACTGACACTGGGTATCATAGAATCACAGTATTATAGAATCACAGAACCACTGACTTGCAAAAGACCTCTTAGATCAAGTCCAACCATTCCCACCTGCCACTAAACCATGTCCCTTTTATAACAAAATTATCAAAATTTAGTCTATGACATTAATAAATAGCTCTGAGAAGACTACAATAAAACAATGTACCTTAAGAACCCCGCTGAAACAGTGATTCACTTGGAATAATTAATCCAATAATTTCAGAATGATATCAGATACTTTGTTACTGAGATGGGTACTTTAAATGGATATTATAAACAACATGCAATTTTAGGATGATTAATATCTTGTAAAAACATGGTTTCAAAATAATTCTGAATGTTATTAAACAGACAAGGGTTTGACCTCCAACAATAACAATTCTTTTACAGATGACATTATCACCAGTAATAAGCATACTGTATCTCTAATGAATGTGAGCCTTTGGTCTTCTACAACATGGAGCTAACTGAGTTGAATGGTGAGAATTGCTGATGTTAGTAAAGTCTTGAGAACATAGCAGCTCAGTGTCAATAATCTGGTCCTCCTATACAGGAGGGGGACACTTCCAGGCAGGAACTCTTAATGGTACTGAGTGCACTGTTTTAACACAGTAAAATAAACTGTTTAATACAGCATCTTTTGTTTCTTATCCCTAAAAGGCAAAATGCTTAGCCTCAGGAATTTGTTTTGACATTGAAAATCCTGAAAACAATCATCTTACTAATTTAGAGGACAGCTAAAATATCATAGTTCTAGATTATTACATTAAATAAAAAGCTATCCAGACAATTTGCAACCTAGATTTGCACACATACACATTCAGAAATGGCTTGACTTTGACAGATATTTAGCAAGCTCAGCTCTCTTTGACTCCTGTCCCTATTTTCTAAAGTTTGAAAGTGATTATTTCATTGCTTCCAAAAATCAATTTCTTGTGCCACCAAGTGATGATTTATTATATTTTATTTAATTAAAATAAAAAGAGAATAAAGCCCAAAATTTTTTATTAAGTGAGGGTAGGGTTTGATGGGGTAGAGGAAGGTAGGGGATATGGATTATCTTAAATTCCCCCTTTTGACAAAGACTTTCATTCAAACATGTTGATTTCATTAGCTCTGGTTTCAGATAAGAAATAAAGTGCAAGTGAAAGGAAAAAGTAAGAGAAGTCCACTCCACACATATTAGGAAGAAGCAGCTAATAATTTTTTTTTAAAAGGAATTCTTAAATGGATATTAGTGAATGTAAAATATAGGCTGTAGAGAGCACAAGAAAACGAAGACCATTTTTTCTAATCTTCCCCAGTCTGCCTCAGTACGTTGCTCTGTGTTCAACAGTGCCAGTGTTTGGAAAGGGATGACCATGTATATCCAAGGCCAAGGATAAGGAATGGTTGACCCTTTCTGTTGTAACACACATTTATATGGTCAGACTTAAAGAGAAAGAATTAAATGCCAAAGACCTGAGCACTGACTTGAACCCACATTTGCTACTCATTGTTAGAAACTAACAGTATTTTAGAGAACTTCTGGGCACCTTCATCCCATCTAATTCCTTTCATAACCTATCAAGCTTCCCTCTAAAACTACCTTCAAGTTTTGGGTTTGTACTTTATTCAGATCTTTCAACTCCTTCAAATTAGAATTCTGTTTAATATTCGGTCAAAAAGATTTATGTCTACTAAAAAGCAAAAGAACATTTGCAATGAAGATTTCAATTATCCTTATTTTTCTTGTAGCAATGCACCCTTTTATCTTGTTTGCAGATCTACAGAAATTATTCTCTAGTTAACATGATCAATGATGTTAAATTACTTTGGCTGGATATTTTGTTTGTTTCTGCTTGACTGTGGTGAAAATACAGATCCTTGTTTATCAAAAAGCTAGTTCAGAACATCTTCACATGGTTTCCTTTTTAATAAGACATGAATGTCAAGGTCAAGGGGCTAAATCATGACACAGTAGAAATGAAGTCTAATAACACTGTAACAGGTGTCCAATGTGTTGCAAAATTAAAGACATCATTAGGACTAGGGAAAGAGGAGAAGAGCAGTCATGTGGGTCTTTAAGAGTGATACCAGTAACATTAGTGAGAATAATAGCTGCTCATGTCTCAATGAAATTAGCTACAGCAGAGCTGGATTATGAGGCACTGAAATAGTATGAAGAGAACTTAGAACTGACCTATTAATCACATATAGAGCTGAAAACCCCTACTGGGTACTAAAAGCCTGCTTCTTCTAACCAATGAGATGCAGTTCAATAGAAACTTACAATATTTATAGCCACAGTATAATGCAGAAGTAGGGTATATGAGATTAAAAAAAAAATAACTCTTCTGAAACTTCTGCTATATATGTTACATCCTGAGTGAGGCAAAAAACCCTAAAAACAAGAAAAGAAGGTAACAGGTTTTCTAGCTTATAATTTCTGGAAAGTGTTTTCTTGATAATTCATTACTCTTAAAAAAATAAATAAACTCTTTATTATGTTCCAGCAACAGTCATCATGTTTTCAGTATTTTATGTATTAGTATCAATGTTCTATAATGTTTATGGCAAGATGTGTAGCAAGAACAATACATAAAACTGTAGCAGAAGTAGCAATTTTGTCTTATGAAGAAAAGGTATTAGCATTTCATTGGAAATATAAATAATTGATAATATCTCTGTGAAAACACTGAAAATAACTGTGAAAAGTGGAATAAAATGCAAATGAGCAACAAATGCACAAAACATTACAAAAGAAATAAAAGAGGCAAAAGCATTCTTAAATATGACACAAATTACATGTTTGGAAAGTTATTTGAAGTTGTAACAAAATATAAACTATTTAAATAATTGAATAAAAAAAACAAACCCTAAGTAGTAAGCTTGTCACTGTATTTCAGATATTACACTATTCTCCCTACAGTGTATGCACAAAGAAAGTAGCATGACACATAATTTCAACCAAATAAGCCAGGAATAACAAGAGAAAACTGGGTTGTCAGTAAAAGTTGTCCAAGATATTGTAGTATCTGTTTAGNAAAAAAAAAAAAAAACTGTATTTCTTTAGGTAAATTAGGTTATTAGAAAAAATTAGAAATCAGAATTTTTATAAAAAGTTGTATTTTGTATGGACATATACTATAAAGCAGAAAATCTTTAGCATAAATAACTGAATTACTAGATCTATGATGCACAGGTATTAAGCACATTGTACACTGCATGTTATATGTAATGGAGATACCAATAACCAAAATTATTTTACAGAGATATTACGTATCAGATTGGGCTGAAAGTACTTCAATTGCATAGCACAGTGAAATAGAAAACCATCAGTAAATTTATATTCAGTTGCTGAAAGTAGTTGTGCTTGACTGTGTGCTCTTTTTTCTGATCCAAATGAGATATGAGTCCTGTGTATTAAAAATTTTTAGTGTAAGGAATAGGAAAAAGAAATGTGCAAAGAATACTCCTGAAGTAATTAGAGTTTTGATTTAGCTATCTAATTGAAAAGAAATAAATTCTGATTATTCATAAATTATTTTTAATCTGTTTTTCTCACTGAGATGAAAAAAATCTACTGAGATAAAAGCTGCTGCTAGGGCCATCATAATTTATTAAACAGCTCTGCCATGAGACAATAGGATCTATATTTAATTGTTTCTGCCATTTGTGGATTGCCCTATTCACCTTGATATAGAACAGCTACTATAGAAGGATTCTGTATAAAATACAACAGCTCAGAGGAAAGGGCAGAAATAAAGACACCTAAGATTACCATGTGGCCTAGCATTTAGGGCACTCTACAGGACTATGGAATGGGAGAAAACTTAAATATAAGTCTCTGTATCCTTGGTGATATTTTTAGAAGATGAAGATGCCATCAAAACCATAAACTCTCATTTGAGCTTGGCAGACTGCTTTAGCACAGAACTACTTCCTCCCATGCACCACCTTTTTACACATTTAAACTATTTGTGCAACTTAAGCCAAAATTGCTATTTACTAAAATCTTATTCAGTAACATGGTACGAAACTTTTCCACTGGTATCAATCTCATTTTCAAAGGTTTAAATTAATTTTTAATATTCCTAAATCTATTATTACATGAATAATCTATTTTGTTGATGGTTGCATCTATCTCTCTTTCCTAGTTTTAGTAATTTTAAGAAAACTAACTGATCACTAGCAATTTATTTTCAGACACATAGATAATGGTTACATTATTTTAAAAGGACAATATTAATATGGAAGATAGAAAAAGAACCCAAATGAATGTCAAAGATAATTTAAAATATACATAAAGACTACATTTATGCATTTTGCGTATTACTTACACTCCAGATAAAATACAGGAACTATTTGAAATGCACCAGTTGCATTGCTAAATTCTATCACATCCTTTATAATTTCAAAGTTTTGTCTTCAGAAGTGAGCAAGCTCTACAGGATGTAATTTGGTGCTGTCTGTCAGAAATACAACAAAAGACAATTTAAATTCCTAGAGTGCCAAAAAAATGAGTTAAACAAATTTATTCACCAGAAACAAGCTTAAAAGTAGAAAGGACACAGCTATTTTTAACACGCAACAGCCAATTACTTTCATGCTTTTCTCCAATATGCTATTGAAAGGCTGTTCCAGCACCTCCCCTGTCTGATAGAGTTTAGGAGTACTCTAATTTCCAGCCCGAAGGGCAGGGTGGCCAATTAAACCCCATTGATTTGTTCTATTTTGCTAACACACTTCTAACAGAGGAGTACTAGAAAATCCAATAGAACTGTAGCTACATCTGCCTAGTATGTTTTCATTTAACTTGCTCTTGAAACTCTGCAACAATAAAAGATCTACAGGCATGACATTTCTCTGACCATCTTAAGCACAGGTTTATCTAGAGTAATTTTTCTAAAATCGGAGGGTTTTTAACAAGAATCCTCTTAGAGTCTTCAGCCAACAATCCCATCACTGCAGGTACATTTTTAGACTACAAAAACTCTGACATTTGCCATTTAATTTCACAGTGCATTCAGAATCCTGTCATTCTACCACTGAAAACCTCCGTGCAGTAACAAAATATATTGCTTAATATGTTGTATTCCTTACACAATTTGTTTCATTTATTCTCCTGTCCTGACTTCTAAGATAGACAAAAAAGAATTCAATGGAATCAGGTATTTTTCTCCTGAAATTTAACTGCGTTAATCCACAAATGTCGCACAAAACATTTCCTTAATTCTAGCCTCCTAAAAGTCATGGCTCTCAGATGAAGCTCCCAGTGACTGGTAGAAGGGTAGAGAGGGGACCCTGGGAACTACCAACCTGTCAGCCTCACTTCAGAAGGATTATGGAACAGATTCTCCTAGAAGCTATGCTAAGGTACATGGAAGACAGGGAGGTGATCTGAGACAGCCAGCATGGTTTCATCAAGTGCAAGTATTGCCTGACCAACCTAGTGGCCTTCTATGATAGAGTGGTTGCCCTAGTGGACAAGTGATCAACTACGGATGTCATCTTTCTGGACTTCTGTAAGGCCTTTGACACAGTCCTCCACAACACGTATGTCTCTAAATTGGAGGGAAGTGGATGGACAGTTTGGTGGACAAGGAATTGGCTGCATGGTCACATCCAGAAGGTTGTGGTCAGTGGTATGGATGAAGATCAGTGGTGAGTGGTGTTCCTCTACATTGCAACCAATACTCTTTCATATCTTCATCGATGACATAGACAGTGGAATCAAGCACATCCTCAGCAAGTTTGCAGATGAAACCGAGTTGAGTGGTGGGGGCTGCATCAGAAGCAGCATGGCCAGGACGTCAAGAGAGGTGATTCTGCACCTCTAATCTTCTCTGGTGGGACACCATCTGGAGTGTTGCATCCAGCTCTGGAGCCCTTGGTACAGGAAAGACATAACCCTGTTGGAGTGGGTCCAAAGAAGGCCACAAAAATTATCAGAAGGATGCAACACCTCTCCTCTGATGAACAATTGAGAGAGTTGGGGTTGTTTAGCCCAGAGAAGAGAAGGCTGTGGGGAGATCTTATTGTGGCCTTTCAGTTCTCAAAGGGAACTTATATGAAAGAAGGGGAAAGACTTTTTAACAGCACTGTTGCAACAGGACAAGGTCTAGAGGGTAAATTTAGACTTGATGTAATTCAGAAATTTTTTCAATTAGGATGGTAAAACACTGGGAGAATTTTCCCAAGGAGGTCGTAGATACCTGTACCTGGGAAAATTCAAAGTCAGGTTTGACAAGGCTATGAGCAACCTTATCTAGTTGAAATGTCCCTGTTCATAGCAGGACTAGATGACCTTTAAGGGTGCCTTCCAACTCAAAGTACTCTATGATTCTATATGCTCTTCATGTAGGATCTCACAAAAGCCTTGGAATACTAGATAAAATGTCTCCCTTATATTTCTAGAAATGCACATTTGCTCTTTGTTCATCGTATGCCCTAATAAAAATTAATGATAGTGCAAAACTTACATGGGTATGACTACAGGACATCAAAGCCTTGATATCATAAATATAAAATCTCTTAAAGCCTGTAGCACTCATTGTTACAATAAGAAATCTCATTCCAACTGCATTGATGTCCTTAACTTACATTCCTGAAAACTAAAATGGATGCATCTTGAATACTCAGTATTTTAAGAGCACTTCAAGCACTAGTGAAAAGCTAGGGATGAAAAGTAGGTTTCTGGTAAATTTAGATATGCTTCTAATTATCTCATTCTGTGTTTTCTGTGACAATTAAAATACTGAGTACATTTTCAATAAGGAAATATTATGATATCACGGTTGTTCTGATGTGGTTTTAAAGGTTTTCTGGTGATTTACAAATCCTTGCTACTACCTACACTACTAATAATGAGAAAGAATAACGAAACTGGACTAGTCTGTCTCTTTGTAAGTGAATTCTTCTTCAAGAGATCAGAGGCAGCTTAAGCGCTTAATATCAAATTGAGAGTATTCCAAATGTGATGTCAATAGGTGAAAATATCTGGCTAACAGAGATATAGGTTCATCATTACTGCAAAGTCCATTCTGTCCGTATTTCTGTTCTTAACATGTCCACTTTGATTCTACTGTTTATACACTTACATGTACGTAACTGACTTCACTGGCTTCGTTTTCACAGCTTCATTGCTGCATGAAGAAGGTGCTTGGCTACCTCCCTCTCCTGTGACCCACCTGTGCATATTCAGTTCGAGGGCAGAGAAGGCAAGAAGCACTGAGCTGACAGCAAGCTCTGCAATGGCTTTGCCTGGTCAGCTGATACCCATAACTACACTGCAGGACACAGAAGTCCTTCTCTCAGGGAGAGCACAGACTGAAAGCACATTCTAAGCAATACAACCTTTTAAAATAACTTAAACTTGTGTCCTTCAAAATTCTGTTGAAATCAAAAATCAGTTTTCAAAGCTATGAGGGGGAAACAGATATGCATGATCATGTAGGCCTCCTTTCTTTAAGAAACAAGGGAAAAAAACATCACATCTATAAATAGTTATATATTCAAATAAGTTCCAAACCACTTCTTCCTGCCCAGTATTCTGCATCTGTTCCCCTAATACCCAGTAAAATAACCTGTGAATAAATGGAAAGCAAATGACACTTCAGAAATGCAGCAAACTTAAGCTCAAAGTATGCTTACATATTTTATATTTCCCAAGCATCAAAATACTTCTTAGAAGTACTGAATAAGGAGATGAGCAGTGCTTTTTCTTTGAGGGGGTGGGAGACAGCAGAAATCAAATACTTCATTAAAAAAACCCAAACCTGAAAATCTTGCAGTGGTTAGTCCACATTTGTTTCCCTTAGTGCTGGTTTTAATACAAATGCCATTACCTATCAGATACCTTTACCTTTTCTAAAGAGGTTCTAAAGGTACATCTTGACACACTATAATGTATTTTGTTTCAGGAAGTAGATTCTTTTCAGCTCTCAGATATTTATATATATTTATATACACATATAAAAGAATTAAACATTGTCTGAGTATCCAATCTTCTTGTTGGATTGCATGAACTGATGGTTCAAAGATGTTCATTATGCAAAAAACTCTTTCTAAAGAAGTTTTATTCCTATTCACTTTGCAGGGGATAAGCTATGCTCTAAGTCATCATCTCTAAAATCCTTCTACTTCATGGAGCAAGGAAGCAAGACTCTAGCTGGTACAATCCCTACCTTATTATGATTTAATCTCTGATTCCTGCTTGGCTGCCATAAATAGCCATATATTAGCTCATCTGCAGCTCAGCATGTATACCTTTTCATGACTGTGGTATTCCCAGTGGCAGTTACCTCACCACAAGCCACATCTACTTGCAAAATACAATCCTATGGAAAGAAATATAATTAGGCTCTGAGGATTATACAGCCTATAGATTTCACTTGTGCTAAAGATACTATAGCATACAGCTCACCAAATTATGCTCCAATAATTTAAGCACACTTGAGCATTTAAAACTTTAAAATGTTTATTATATAGATGGCCAACACAATACTTTAATTGTCTTTTTATCCAACCAGAACTTCCTAGCAAGTAAAGATGGTCTAATACTCCAAACTATTAACATTAAAATCTACCTAATGCTGAAAAGGGTAGTTTCAGTCTAAGTGGGCTGTCTTTAACTACTCTTCTTCTCTGGGAAATTTTGAGGATTATTATACTTCCATGGGACATGTCAGTCTTGTATGGATATTCCAGAAGGGAGAGACTACTTTCTATGGCAGTTGTTGAAAGGGCTTGGAAATTCCACTGGGGAACTGCACAAGTTACTGCTGTACTTTTTCCCTGAATAGCATTCCAAGGACACTTGATTCTGTGATTCTAAGAAAACCCCAAATACTAAGAGCTAAAAAAAGTTTTGACTGGCAACTTTCACCAAACATCCATTTCAAGATCTCTGTGTTGTACAGTCAAGAAATCTATTCTCTCACAGCAACAGAGATAACCTGCAAGAACAGTGGAAGGGTTGAAAGGAAATAATAATTTAAAAAACAGAAAGAATATAAAGTTGGACATCTCTTGGCTGGTATGTGAAAACATATTTTTATGCATGAGACCACCCTACCCTTCAAGAAATTTATCTCTTATGGAGGTATTTATCCATACCTCCATACTCTTAAGTATAATTATTTCACTGTGTCTATTTGGTTTATGGGCTGTACAGAAACTAACTGTTCTATTATCATTTTTGTTGACTATTACCACAGGTTCTTTTTTTATTTATTCTGTTTTATTTGAAGACTGGTAGAATGCAAAACATTATGAAGATGACATGATGGGATGTCAGATGTACAAAAGTGTCATATAGTGTAACATATATGGGAGCCAAATACAGTGCAAGAAAAGGAAACAATGAGGCTGGTTTGGAATGTCTGCAAAGGTTCAAATCCACTACTTATAAACTAAAGTATTGAGGCAAGGTAAAACACGAGAGCTCAATAGCAGTTATAGACCATGTCTGTCAGGGCAGTTATGTCATGAGACCCTTTGCACAAAATTAAATTTTATAATGAAATGTGTAAGAAAACATTGGAATGGTAGATTTCATTATGGCTGCTGGGCATTGCTAGATCCTCCCAAGTGCTGAAAAACTTTGGACAAAATATCTCTATCTGAATTAAAGAATTAAAAAAGAATCCAAATTTTGAAGTCTACATTATTATTTAGATGACCTAAATATAAATCAGCTGATGAATGGATCCAATGAAGTGCGAAGCTAAATATATTAAGTCCTCACACCAGTATTTTTTTAGAATAACTCTACTATCAGAGGATGGCGTGGTATATACATCGTTATTTCACAATGTACTAAATCCAACCTAGTAGAATTGCAATTTTTTTCTTTAACATGTATGTTTCAGTTTAGTTGAGCATTGATTTCCTAACATTTCTTAAAGTACCTAGATATTGAATGTGACTGGACACTTGTTCCTCTGTCTGAAGACCTAAAAGCAGATATGCATGACTGGCTTTATTCCTTTTTAAATGATTACACTTATTCCATTAAGGATTAATTATCCAAAACAGTGATACTGCATAATGATGTTCTTAAATCCACAGACCATGAAAATAAAATTTCATAAATTTTGTCTAAAATTAATAAAAATCTTTGACTCTGACATGTTCAGATTATTTTTAAGTGGTCAGTATTTGGTCACTATCGCAATTAACAGCTGAAGTCCACATTCACCAAACAAGTTTCCCCTAAAAATAGCAGTCCGCAGTTAACCCGCTATTTTTAATACATCTCAAGTGTTTAGTTGTACCCTAAATGAAAATAGCAGTTTAATTAATCATTTGATAACAAAAATATTCTCACTCTCTCGAAGGCATTATTTGCCTAAGGAGAATACAATTTGATACAAAGGCAAATGAAACTAACTTTTGAAACATTTCTTCTCTGGTATCCAGATATGCATATCACTGGGGTATATAAGACTCTGTGCTTGATGCTCCTAAGGCTATTTCACCTTGAAGGTTTTGTGTGGTTCTGAATCTGCATGGTATATTACAAATCAGCTGTATTTCTTCCCAGTTTAAAAGAAGTTAAACTCTGAAAACTTGCAACTGCTTGTGAATAACAGAAGGTGTGCTGACACCACCAGAAAACCAATCTTAAAATAAAATCATTCTTCAAAATGTGCTCCAATAAATTTGTAAAGAAAAATAATTCCAGTAATAATGTGGAATAAGACACATGAAAGGAATGCAAAATAAAATCTTATGACACAACATGAAATACGTCCTTTCTTAAAATGTACTAAAGGTCATGTGTTGTTTAACTAAGCACAGAATTGATCTTAGAATTTCATCAAGTAACTACTGCGTCAAGTCCAACAACTTGTAAAAGACACACAAACTTTCTGTTAAGAGTTACATTCATATGATATACACAGGTAACTAATATCCAGAGGGTTAAAAATGTGTCTATTTTAGATCAAACACAGATCATTTGTTAGTGGCTGAAATTAAGAATTTGATAAGCACCATAAAAAAATGAAATAAGGACCTTTATTTCCTTGCAGATGGGAAGAGTTAAAGTCATCTCTTTTCTTCTTAATAAGAATTATCTGTTTTCCTGAAGGAGACAAGCTGTCACCTGTCATAACAAAGTTAATCTAATAAAATGAGACCATATGAAATAATAGCATCCACATCAACTGCTTCAGAAAATTGAAAATATAGAGCCATACTAATTAAAAAAAAAAAGTTCCACGTTTTTTGTGAAATAACTGAAAAATTCATCCCATAAAAGTACAAACTGTAATATAAGAAGACTAGAGAGCCTTCTTTTTGACAGGTCAACTAAGCTAACTAAAATTAAAAGAAACACTTCCATTCAGAAAACTGAATTTGAGGCTCCAGTATACTCAGTTTTAGTATAGCTTTCCAGTGGTTGAATATCTTTACTATTCAGGCAATTTTAAAATTTCTGAGCAGAAAGATAATTACTGCCTAAATGAGGCAAAATACTGCTTTCCTTACCATTTTTTTCCACACTTTTCTTTAATACCAAAAAGGAATTCTCAAGATAAAGTAGGAATATCAGATTACCAGTTTTAAAAGTAGTGAAATAAGAACTCCTCCCTTCTGTTAACATTTTGCATGTGTTATAATATAAGTTGGTCAAACACTTAAAACCAGTTATGAGTCTCCTAAGCAAAATCATTCATTCCTTTTTCAGGTGCTGTGCTTGGTCCTATGCAGTTAAGGTTTCATGAGACAATATTAAATTAATATTGCCATTTAGCATGCTGTACAAGTGAAACCTAACTATGTTTTAATGAGATGAAACTATAATAAACTGTAAATTACATTTGTTGGTCAATCTTCTTCAGTTTTGTAACTACTAGCTTTCAACATTTTTAGTAGTTTTTCTCTCCTCTCTCTCTAGTATTCTCCCAACCCACAAATACTACATTGAAAATGTCAAACAAAATAGTAAATTTTCATGTATAGACCTGGACAATGATATGGTTGTCTCTGTATGCCAAATATGTGGACTTCAGTAAATCTGACAATTTACTAGGATATTTAACATCACGATTTCTTTTCCCAGAAGGAGACAAATTCCCGACCTCAAGTGAACTGATCTGTGAATGAAATACCATACCCACCTAACTCAGGTCAAAATGTTTACCAGCAATCTAAGAACCCAGAAATCTACTCAGAAAATATAAGTTAAATAGCATAAATAGTAAACAATATTTAATTAACATCTTTAATGTAATAACAACTTAAGAGTTTTATTCTTAATAATTAAATTATTGTTTAAGAGGTAAGGGTGGAGGGTAATTTTTTGCTGAGTCAAAGGTACAGGTAAGATTAACACTCTGCAAAGACAGAGTGGCTCCTTGTAAGCAGGTAAGAGTGAAGAGACTGCAGAGGAACTGCATGAACCCTCAACAGGTATTCTATGAGGAAGAGAAGCATCAGTTTAGTTCTTACTATGTGACTTCAGGTTTCTGAGAATCTATAAATCAGGTTATATCCAGGGATAGCAAGGGTTTCTGCAAGTTTATAGGATCCTTCAAGAAATAACTAGACTGTAATTTAGCATGAAAATGACTAGTCAAAAGATGAGAGACTGTTTCAAAGTATTCTGTCTGAATTAACAGAACATGTAGTGCATCCAAAGGACAGAGGTATGAAATAACAACTCCAACAGATTGTATGCTGAGTATAGAAGAGCCAAAGGTAAACCTTGGCAAGAGTCCACATTTCAAAGATGCAAAAGTTTAGTTTGACTCATTTACAGTAATATAAAAATGAGTATAACAGTGACCCGAAACCATAAATAATCTCATTATTCTGGAGCAATAGATTATATACCCAACAGGATAATCAGTTGTGTGGGACACCCAAAATGAGCAGCGACATTTTACATTAGCTCATATGGTTAAATTATCTTACTTGAGAGAAATTTTGCATGTGAAAGTGCCATAACCATTGTGTAGAAAGCTAAAGAGAACTTCATTGGTGAAGGATTTAATTTACATATTCAGGTATACCAGGTGCCGTCAGACTGAGGTGACTGGAGGCTTTTCTCATGGAAACATTACAGAAAGTGTTAATATAAATTAAAAAAATGCCAACAAAAAAACAAACTACATCTTATTTGCAAGCAGCAGAACTATGTTCATCTCTCTACCAATACTGAGCTTGCTGTATGCTGGTTAGGTGGCAGTGGGCAGTCAAGGTGTTAGAAATATAAAGGAGGAAAAGGCAATAGGTACCTTAAAATGAAACTCCCTGTTTCATTCAGGCTCTTACTACATCTTACTGCACTCATCCTAACATGAACAATGCCTAAAGGGATGTAACATCTGTCACTGAGTATAAGAAAACAGGGAATAAGGTGATCTTTCATGCTTAACAGTACTGTGAAAATCTACTGCTCACAGAAGATTAAACAAATTCTTTGGGCTTAAAAAGACTTCTTCTTAGTTTAAGAAGTTTCCCAAAATTCAAGTTCAATTTGATTTTCACAGAAAGAACAGTTAAATTACTCTACAGTTTTGATGCTACTGTCTAAAGTACAAAATAACTAAAAACTAGTTAAATATGATACTGAAAAGTGTTTCAGAAAGAAGCTTTTTTTATTTCTCCCACTGTAAAATACACAAAACTTCTAAAATAAGCAAATGAGTAAATATCCACATGAAACACTTCAGCCTGGTTTGGGTTAGAAGAGTTGTGCCATGAGAAGAGCTTAGCATGGTCAGATGCAGTTCCCCATGATAGCTTAGTGAGCTGAGGTGACTCATCATGTCCTAAGAATACAATGAAAAGTATTTCATGCATTAACACTGAGATCTTCATTTTCCATCAGTTTTCTTCATAGTTACATATTGTTCTTCTCTCACAAAATGGAAGAACTGCATAACGGTGGAAAACCAAATTATTTTTGGCTGACTAAAAAACAAGTAGGGTTCTAGAAACATGTACAAATAAACAATTTAGTATCATTTTAGAATACTGGCAAAAACAGAAGACAAAAGCTTATCTCGTTAATTTGGGGATTTACTAAGGAGTTTTTCAAAAAGCTAGCTGGTTGTCAAATTAATCTGAAGGCCAAGAGTTGGCAAAAAAAAAAAAAAAGATGATCTGTCATTAGCTGCATTTTTGATCCTGAAAAGTTAAGAGTAAAATCTGTGTATTAATGTCATTTTTTAATGAGTTTAAAGACAGATATTCTTGAACACAGATTTTTCACTTCTATTTATCCTAAAGTAAAGATAAAAGACACGTGCAATATTTGTTTATGCAATTAGCCAAGCCAAAATGGAATACCATGTTTATCTTTATTTGATTTGGCATCAAAAAGGCAGATAAAATGCAATGGAAAGGATATCTAGGTTATATAATTCAGCAATAAATGTTTCTAAGACTGTTTCCAGTGTAAATGTCAGTAAACTGTATATTGCTAATACATAATTTACATTGTAAAGTGTGTAATGTGGTAAGTTGTCATAAAATCCTACTCCTTCTATCATCACAAATGTTTCTCATTGTTGCTAGCACTAACTTTATCCTCACCTGCGACACCACTTGCCCAAACTACTGTAACCCTTCAATTACAGGTATCTATTTCTCTACAATCCAAACTCTTTGAAATAGCTTGAGACAAAATACCTCTTTTTTGTCTACTCCAGTCTCTGGTTTATATGCCCATTACAGCCCATTCTGATTATAGCTACCCTTATCTGTCTGACATAGTTGTGCTTCCTTTTGTACTGCCTGGCAACATATCTATTTTATAGCTGGGTTTTGCCAGTAGTCAGTTCTTACCCTTTATTAACATTACCAGGGAGGTTCAGATACTAGAATTCTCACTACACCTGCAAAAGTTTATGGATTTACATTCAAACCCAACTCTTAGGGTTGCCACTTTTTGGCTATTATTCCCCTAAGCCCATAGAGAGAAATAAACACAAAAACTGCATACAACCCCTCACTGGCTATACTGGACATATAAAACAATAAATTATATTTCAGGAAGGTTCAGTATTTATGCCCCTTGACTCTTCCTCCCCATATTCCATGTAAGGTGAGCAGGAACCAGCACATGAAAGCATAGTGCATGTCTCTAAAGTACAGAAAATACCTTGAAAAGGCAACATCTCTAAGGTATGGGACATTATTAGTCCTACTTCTGCAATATCTGGTTCTGTATGCATATGAAGTTTAGGAATATTATGAAGTATATGTTGCTGGCCACAAAATACCTTTGATGTATTGCATCAGAGTTGGGGAAATATTATTAAAGATAATTAACTAATATTTGTATTAAACAAACATAAACTAATTGGTTCCGTGAAAGAAATTCTTCATTACCATCCTTAACTGGACATCTGAAAGTAGCATGAGGGAAGTTTACATACCTACAGTTAACTTCTATTTGTGCTAATTCCTTCCTATTTGCAACAGAAAACAGTGGGCTACCTTGCAGGCAGTCATAGAATCATTGGAAGGGACGTTAAAGATCATCTAGTTCCAACCCCCCTGCCATGGGCAGGCGCACCTCCCACCATATCAGGTTGCCCAGGGCCCCATCCAGCCTGACGCTGAACACCTCCAGGGATGGGGCAGCCACAGCTTCTCTGGGCAACCTGGGCCAGTGTGTCACCACTCTCATGGTGAAGAAATTCCTCCATATGTCTAGTCTAAATCTGCCCCTCACCACTATATGCCTATTGCCCCAGTCCTATCACTACAAGCCAGTGTGAACACTCCCTCCCCAGGGATGCATGGGTTCGTGAACATTCAGAATTAAAAGATAAGCCATAACTGTCAATTTAAACCTTGGCACCCACAGATGCTCCTCACAGACTTCCTGTAGCATGAATAAGCAAATCTGCCAATTCCTCCAGAGTTGAGATCAACAACAGCACGTTAAAAACATCTTCATCCTAAATTAAGGACTGCGATTTAGTAGGCATGTGAAAATTGGCCCTATTAAAATAGTGAACTCAGAACCTATCATTGTCCTCACATATCTACCCAGTAAATGCTTCTGTCAGTCTTCCCTAGACAATGGGTTCATGTCCCATGCCAGACAGCAAGGGACTGGCAAGGAGCACACCAGCAGAGCTGCTAACCACCTTGTAGAGAAGATAAAGACCAGACGGTTTGTTCCACACCACTTCCAGCAGATCGCGTGTTTGAAAAACGCTTAGTCAGAAGATGCATCTTGGGGGTTAAAACACGCTTAGAAATATTTTCTGTGAGTTCCTGCCAACAGAGGTAGACCAGGTTCCTAGATGACAATGGGAACATCCTTCCTGTTAGGTGTGCACTGCAGCAGCCTCCAAAAGACCCAGAAAGAAGGGGAAAAGAGATGGAATTACATTCATGATCACACTATTAATTTTTTTTAGGTGGTACGCCTTGAAGTGATTTTATGTGGACTGAAGTGGTCTGTGGGGAAAAATATAAATAAATAAATAAATAAATAAATAAATAAATAAATAAATAAATAAATAGGTGGAATGACATGTGACCTAAAGGAACAATAGATGCACGCTGCGGTCGCGCTGCCACCGCCCCGGCGCCGCCCCCGACAGACGACACCGACACCGCTGACACCGCCTCGAAATGCCAGGGGAAGAACGTGCCTTTTACGAACTTCGCTAGCACGTTTCCCAGGGAAAAAAAAGCCTTCCTCGGGTTTTCCGGAGAAGCTGAGGCAAACACACACACACACACACACACACACACACACACACACACACACACACACGGGGGGGGGGGACAGACCCACCAAACGCGCCCCGCAGCCGGATCCCCAGCGCCCTGGGGTTTAAAGGGGCTCCCGTGGCCCTGCTTGGCTTCTCATATTTTGAAAGACTCGGTATTTACCCAAAGAGCAAACATCTTCTCTGAAGTATTCCCGCCGTAGCTAGTAATGCTCATTAAGCACCAGCCAAGACACTAATTCCAGCATCAGGAGAGAGGCATGACGCAACAACCACTGGTAGAATTTATAGAGAAGTTAATTACACTGTATTGCAAAGAAAGTTACAGAGAAGGATTTTTTCAGTGAGTGAGAACTACAGATGCCTGTAGTTCAAAGAGGAAACAGATGTTTTAATGATGATAAAGGGATTTTAACGCTATACGATTGTCTTCCAAACAGCCACATTTGAGAACCTACCATACAAATGCATTTATTAAAGATTAGTGAATTATCATATGAATGAGCTTTTTTTTCCTGTTTTCAGGTCACTTGAATATAAATAAGTTGCAAGACAAACAACACAATATCACAGTGGAAAAATATGTCTTCATTATTTCCTTCAAGTCAGCCTAAGACAGAAATGAAAAGAAGTGTTTCCTTGATACAGGAAGAAAACACATCTCCCTGCTCAAATGGCTTTTATCACATAAGAAAACATGACCATAACAGTACAATTTCTATCACCTGCCTGTTTTGTAAAGGAAAAGGAGTGCCAAACTCCTATTACTATCTCTGTAAGACTTTAATTTTTCTCATAGCCTAGTTAGTCCTCATTTGACGTTAATGTAGGAAAAAAAACATAGCATCTGGTACTTCCCACTGTATTTTGCAAACAAGCATTTTGAGTTTAACAATCTGTAATGTGTATTGATTACTCACCATATCCATGAATGCCTCCTAAAGGGGAAATTATTCACATGCATCATGTTCACAGCTCTTCCAACATTAGTGTTTTCCTTGTCAAACAGATTTATCTGTTATGGTATTCATAGATGCATTCCAGAACTGTTAACAGCAGGGATTATTGCAAGAATTACTGTAATCCACAAAACCAAAAATTCCCAGGATCTGAAGAAAGTCTGCTCACAGGATTTTCTAGGTACACGTCCATCCATTTATGCATCACTGGCTACTTTAAAAAAAACATTAAACTAATCAGTATACAGAAACTGCTATGACAACACCAACAGTTTGCCTTGATAAAAATCCAAGTGTTTCGACTGAATTAAAGTATCTTCCCTTGCAGCATTTTGGACAGTTGGAAAAGGTTAGTCAAAAGATAGTTTCTTGTCATCCATACCAAACCAGTGGTTAGGGGCAGATGCGTAACTTCAGATTGCTTTGCCATGTCCAGAAATGAATATTGCTTTTTCTTCTTTCTTAGACACATATTCATCAGCGATGACTTTAACGCAGTTTTCCTTTTTTACAAGCCCAGGGAACAGGATGATGTTTAACAGCCATGTACCAACAAACCCAAACTTCTGAATTCGGTACTGTGAGGTTATTTCTTCAACTAAGAAAGAAGGCAGGCAGTATGCTTTTTGTGCTCCGTAGAACAGGACTACAGTTAAAATACCATTACGAGATACCATCACATCACACCCAAATTCATTTTTGCTGTCTAACCCCAGAACAAGGCTGTCTGCTCCCTTTAAGTGAAATGACTAAGCTATCGACTCTCACTGCAGAACCGCGTTGTTTTGATGCTACGCTGTATATAAAGCCACGTGCATCGATTTCTACGTTGCAAAATGAAAGCAAAGCTTTAAGTCCCGCGTTACCTAAGCATTTTTTTTTTCTCTGCTGTCCTTTTTTTTTTTTTTTTTTTTTCCTTTTCTTTCTCCCTCAGTTCGGTTCCCAGACAGCAGTTAGCACTCCTGGTAAATACCCTCGAGAAGATTCCGAAAGCCCAGGCTAAGGAGACGGCGTCTATTTCGAAGCAAGGCAGGCAACAGGCTTCCTTTTACCCCCGAGGGAGGTTTCCAGCGTCGCCCCGGGGGCCGCCGGCCCCTCGCCCCGCAGCCGCGCCGGACCCCGCCGGGCTCGCCGGCACTTTCTCCGCAGACTGGGCTCGGCTGCGGTGCGGGCTCTGCCTGGCAGAGGCTGTGCTGGCGTCAAGGGGGCCCCTCTAGGTGGGTTCTCCTGACACAGCGCCTGCTGCCTCGCCCACCGCCGGGCACCGGGGGGAGCGGAGCCGGACAGCCCCTCCCAGCACCGACCTGTCCCTGCCGGGGGGGGGGGGGGGGCTGAAAGCCAGGAAAAAATCGGCCTGGAAGGGCAGAAAATCTCTAGGGAACGATACGCGTGAGAAACGAAGTCCACTGCCTTGATCTCCACTGAGATGTGGCAGATTTCTAGCTGTCACACTTGTGCGTGCCCGGGCCGTATATTGCTCGCTCGCTGTGCTTTTTCAAATGGCTCCTAAACTTGGAACGACCCCTTGCCCTTTTGGGCAGGAAATCCTGCAGCATGGAAACCAGCTGCAACTTCAGTGACATTAAAACATGTGATAAGACTGCGTGTTTGATTAGGGTGTGGGTGGATTTGGGAGTAACGTGATAAGATGTTGCACCGCACATTTTTATAGATCCTATTTCCTTAAGCCCCGTTCTGTTGCTGTCAGAGCTCTGTTCTACAATACCCCAAATTAGCCCTAGTACAGCTGATGACACTCTGGAGGAAGAATAAAATATTAAACTACTTGAATGTCACAATGTGTTGACATCGAAATAGCATTTATTTCAATTCAGTAATAAAAATGGAAGCCTGTACTGCTGCATGTATTTGTATATTATTGTGCTCTGAAGACCTGGAGCACAGAAATACAAAAGATTCCATAATTTAAAGGGGCTCCAGCATCATTTATGTCTTACTACTCTATGTAGAAGGTGGGGTTTACTTTTTTTCCATTTAAATAGAAGCATGACAGAAAGCAGCAACTGAGTTACAAATAGCAAGACTCAAAATTAAGCTTTTCTCACTGCAAAGTTATAAACCAAAGTATATAATCAGGTTCAATAAGAATAAATACTCAGTATGACTTCTAAAGGCACCAAGTAAGCCATTGTAACTGTTATGATATGATCATGCTTTATGTAAAAAACAATGCCACACCCCCACAACTCCCCCACTATTATTTTGGGAATATACACCAGAGGCATTTGAAAAGAATACAAACAAAATTGCCAGAACTGCGAGGTGATGTGATTAATTTGAATATGAAAAACCCCCACTTCATCTAACTAATCCAGTTGTCTATTGCTTTCTCTGGGCTAGATCCACTTATTATGAAATATTAACTCCACCAAATGCTACACAAATCTGCACCATCATTATTATTTCATACTGCACTTACCTAACTGCATACTTGCCCGATCATCCATGGGCACAGACATTTTCAACACTAGACTTACTTAATCCCTTCTACTATATTGAGAAAAAGCTTTTCAACACTAACCTGGCACAAGTCTACTCGGCTTATATCTGCCAATTTATCTGTTTTTCTCTAGTATTAAGTTTAGCATAAAGCGTAACACCCATTGACTCAACTAATTTCATTCAGAAGCAGAGTAGCAGGAGAGTGGGCGTATATAAAGTAACTACAGAGC
Source organism: Piaya cayana (assembly GCA_013389865.1). Classification (NCBI taxonomy): domain Eukaryota; kingdom Metazoa; phylum Chordata; class Aves; order Cuculiformes; family Coccyzidae; genus Piaya; species Piaya cayana. Next base: position 46,511 of record WAAB01021637.1, on the reverse strand, counting down.
ATTACAAACCTGTTAAAGAACTCACCAACAAAGCGGAATACATGGTATTTATGCTTTCCAGAGCAGAGATAAGTTAAAGCCAGAGACTTTGAGGAGTAAGGAATTTTTGTTACATTTCCAGTATAGTCTGACTTGAGAAATTTTACCAGTTCAAACCCATAAAATTTGATGATCAGTTCACCTTGAAAAAAAAAAAGCAACAGCTAAAAACATTCAGTGACATTAACTTCAATTCTTTGACCAAATTAGCATTTTGCTATGTCAGTTCCAATTCAGATTCACCAAGTTCTTTGAAAAAGTAGTTCAAGCACAATTTCACTTTAAGGAAAAAAACCCCAAACAATAAGAATGGTAAAAGCAATTCAAGGCAGATTTGGCTTTAATTCCTTCGTTCCGCTACCAGGATAGTGCTCTGACCAACAGAATTTAGGCCATAGGAAGGTCTAGTGCTTCTTCCCCATTTGTGCAGAATCTAAGCGATGTGTAAAGAAGCTGGAGGGGCAGTGACAGAGATATAATTAGGAATCTGCAGTGATAACGGCTCTACCCTGAGATGGAGGAAGCCCAGATTCTAGTTCCTTCTTCAAGATCTCCTCGAGACTTTTCCACTAATATTAAGTAGTTAATGGACAAAGTATATTTGTAGCAAAACCCAGATTATCTGGAAACACTTCTCACTTCCAAATAAACAGCCACATTGGACTACAAAGTGAGACTCTATCCTCTTCCTCTCTCTTGTCTTCAGAATATTTATTTCTGACTGCCCAATGAAACATCTAAACAGGGAGGAGTGAAGAGTATGTCTTATAAACCTTGCCAATAGGAGAAACAAAGAGGGTTATTTTAATTTCAATTTCTTAATTTCTATACAGTGTTCTTCTCAGAGCACTCAGTTTTGATTGCTAGTGATACTAGAAAATTCACGTAATAATTGTCTAAGGCCTGTGTCTGTTAAACTGAAGAACTGTATTTTCTCTACCTCTTTTCATAGCTGCAAATGCATTAGCAGACACCAGAGGAAGAGTTTTCCTCGTGACATTTCTGGTCATGATCATAGAAGCCTAGAATGCTTTGGGTTGTATGGGACTTTTAAAGGCCTAGTCTGACCCCCTTCACTGAACAGGGACATCTTCAACTAGATCGGGTCACTCAGAGCTGCATCCAACGTGACTTTGAATGTTTTCAGGGCTGGAGCATGTACAGCTTTTCTAGGAAACCTGTTCCAGTGTTTTACCACCCTTATGGTAAAAATTTTCTTTGGTATATCAAGTCTGAACTTACCCTTTTTTAGTTTAAAGCCATTATGTCTTGTCCTGTCACTAGAGATCAGGCTAAATTATGATAGTGCCAAGAGATGTAAGAACTGCTGTTCTGTCAGTGTCAGATTTTTAATATAAAAATTTTAAAAAAATATGAAAATATATAATACAAACCATACAGTTCATGAGAAACAAACTGCACCAAGATCATATAGAACCACCATTCTTATGTTAAGAATGAGTGTAAATTTTCTGAAGAGATTAGTTAATCTAACTAAGTATTTTATTTTTACGAAACAGGGTAAAGAAAGTGTTATCAAATCAAACATAATAGTGAAAATAAAATAACTTACAGGGCAAAACATATAATCTAGGAAAATAAAGGCAATACTTAAGGAAATGCTGAAAAACTAGTTATTAATAAGAGTACACAGGATTTAATCAATGTCACTGCTAAATAGTGATAATGACTGATGGCAGCTTTTCTTGAGAAAGCTTGGAAGACAAGCTGGTGACTTTAACTGTTAGATTCTGGGCAAGTAACAAGAAAAGAAACCTTATCAAACTTGGTACTTGTATCAAAAGTTTCAAAACGCTCTCCCAAAAATAAATGGTTGTGAAGCCTGCAATATGCTGTCACTGACAAGGAGGGTTCGTTGAGATCAAGTCTGAGGTAGGTAAATGCAAGAAACACACTGCTAACATAAGTATTATGCAGATGGGTAATTTCAATATTATTTCTAAAATGTCTTAAAAAAAATTTAACAAAAACTCTTTTAAGGAAAAAAACAAGGAGAACATGGCATTTTTGCATGCTTTTTTAAAAATCAGTAAAGAGAGAACCTAAAATAGAATGAACTGAATAAATGTTAACAGTCACTTGAATTTTAATACTGATCCAACTGCAAAATTATGAAAATACAATGTATGGATATGAAAGTTCCCTGCACTTGGGATTCATGTCTATATTCTTAGTGTTAGGTTGCCTTTATTGTTTATAAGCCCTCCATGAAAACCACATAGATCAAAAAATCAACTTGATTAATGAAGTGCTAAGAAATGCATCCCACTGCATACAGTTAAAGGAAGTGATACATCGTTAGTCATACAACTTTTTATGTCCACAGAAGTTCTCTTCAATAATAGTCTAGAAAGTAAAGGCACAAATTTGTCTTGTCAGAATCCTCCACAGAGTGAGCAGATAAGCCTGGTAAACTCTTTATATCTTAAGACTGTTACTCAGTTGTGTGTTAATATGAGTATATATCATACCAAGTAACAGTTTTTTGTCCTGTCTGCTTCTTCTACCATCCACCCTACTGGAAATTAGCTCACTACTGGACATCTCCTAAAGTAACCTGTGCAACTTTAGAAGCACTTTGCTACAAGAAGTCCAGATAACAGTGGGATTATTTGTCTCTATTCTTCATATATAGATTTGTTGTATCCCTATAGGCCCTCTACCCTTGAACATTTTCTGGATGAATCATAAAGCAAGCAGTGGGCATTTTGGTTTCATGCTATAGAAACACCATTCCAGTGGGCTCTGACAGAGCCTCACATGATTTTAGAACTTTGAACTGTAAAAATGCACAGAGAAATGGCTTCTCTGTACACAGAGAAAGTCTAAATGAGTGCTATGTCATGTGGATACAGTCCACTCCACATAACTTCCCCTCAGGGCTTGAGAGTTTAGAGCCATAATTATGTCATTGAAATTAATATTGAAAGGGAAGACTTCAGAAAACATAAGAGTCCACTTTTGAACAATAATAATGAATTAGGTGATATTGCTAAGAACTCTGACTCTCCTATAAGAAGAAAAATAACTTATCTATCAAGAATGTTTTAGTTTTGAGAATTATGTACTTGACTCTAAATTCAATTTGACCAGAATATTCTCCATGCAAGCCTCACCCCTTAATGAAGTCCAAAGAATCTTCAGGTAAAGAACTTTGAAAAATTAGTATTTTATATGTCTTCCATTAACTTATATAACTTATATAACTTCCATTAACTGTCTCCCCCCCTTTCCCCTTTCAGTTAGGGCAAGAGATAGTTTCAAGTAGTCTTATTCTAAAATGAAAGTTCTCCTCTGCTGTATCAAAAATAATTATTATTCCTCATTTGACTTGGTAAGTGTCAGTCCTTGCTATACATATCTGTGTCATGTATTTCTTACAAACAACATATAAAGATCCTTAAAATTGTGTAGATTTAAACTAGAACAGTGGTGTGAAAAGGAATACCAGTACGTCTCAGGGAGATTAGGCCACATTTTTGTCTCATTTGAAGATAAATAGTCACGCTTTCCTTCATATCACCAACTGGTGATCCCTGAAGAAAAGTAACTGTCCTGCACAGCAAACTATCTCCCTAGACTAGGCAAGACTGGTTATGCTTGTAGGCCTTCCGTGCTCCTTAAGATAAAGTTCAGACACCTTAAAGATCATTCCACATGCATAAACAGAAACTGTATGCAAAAGAAATGTAAAGAAGAAGTGCCAATCACTGTTTTTCCATTTGACCACATTCCATGTCCACATACTGACCCACAAATCTTCTTTTCCTTAAGAAGAGCAGGAGGAGGAAAAGCAACCAGTCTAGTTTGATGACAGAATAGAGATTTAACTAATTGAAACAGAAATTAGCTTAAGCTCATATTTAAACAGAAATTAGCTTAAGATCATATTTATTTTAAAAAAAGGTAAGAAAAAATATTTTTTAAAGTTTATTAAAAAGTAATTTTGCCTCATATATCTTAGCTAACTTATTTATGGACAGAAGCAGAGCTTGAGCTTCTTTTAGAAGGAGTCACATTGTTCAAGTCATTACAATGGATTATGTGGCTGGCACCACACTAACAGTTTGTCTGCCTACCTGCTATGAAACAGGAAGTGACTTCTGGTAACCACAAATTCTAAAATTTTACTTCTGTGAAAATACAACATGTAACTGAAATTCCCAGAAAGAAGTTTGGTAGAAGTAATTTAAGAGCAACTGTAAAACTGAAACACTGAGAAATTATGACTTTTTTTAAATTTATGCAATGGTAACAAACTGAAATCAAGTTAAACACGTTTCCAGTGAATAGTCATAATGTACTCCATAGTATCAAGATTGCTATTTATTACTTTTAGCTGTAGTCTATTTCAAATAGAATATAGTCCAGAGTACTAAAATCTTAAATGACAACGTGGAATGAAATTTTACTTGTTCATATTTAAACAAACAAAATATTCTATTTATTTCAGTAATGTTAGTTACTGTAGTGTGTTACAGTATTACATTCATACTAGAAGAAGAAACTTAAAGTGAAACAAAGCCTATGATTCATGATAATTGTATTTAGCACTTTTTCTTCAATTTAATAAGTGATGCTAAAATAGCGATTATTTCTTTTGTTTACAGACCTCCCTAACAAGACAGTCTTCTAATTAAGTTATTTTTTTCCAAAACCAGGATACAGTAGGAATGTTTTGAAGATGGCATGTGAGCCTACAAGATGGAGTTAACAGAATGGTACTTGCTAGAAGCTCATTCTTGAGCTAATTGGTAAAAATATACTGATGACTTCCAGAAAGACTTCTGCTTTTTCCTTTACAAATTGATGTTTATGTGAGTATTCAAGAGTAGTAGAGAAAACATAAACCTTTTCAGAAGCTGAAGAATATAAACACAAAAGGGCATAACTATTCACTAGGAATTGCTTTAATTATTTATTTAATTCTTAAATAACAAAGTGTCCTTTACTGTGTGCACTGGATACTAAGCTATATTTCATTCATATCAGCTGTATGGGGTTGTGGAGAAAATGTAGCCTATAATATATCTGAGGTTTTGTGTGACATCAAAAAAACCCGCTTTCCCTCTGTCTCTCCTATATCTGTTAATGTCTGCCTTTCACTTGCTGCTAATTTGCATATTGGCCTAGTGAATGTGGCTTCTCTCTATATTGCCAAGCACTATATGTATTCAGAACACAACTATGTATTGTAAAAGGAATGATAACTACCTGAACTGAACAATGCAGAAATGACTTACAAAAGGAAACAGAGAAAAAGAACTCTTCATTGACAATTCTTATAGAATCTTACTTAGAGACAGCGGTTTTTTGACACTTCCCTGTTGAGATGTCATCTTTTCTTGGATAGGAAATGGGACACATGAAAAATAAGGGACAATGCTTTAATTCACATTTCCCTGAATTGTTATTTCTCCTCATAAATCTTATTTTTCTATCAAGTACACTTTTCTAATGTCCACCTAGTTTAGTCAACTTAATTTCAATTTACGATTTATAATAATGTTTGAACATTTAAATTATATTTGTAATAACCTCATAAAAACTTAATAAAGCTTTGAGTTGTAGATCACCCTCTCAGAATCATTAATGAGTAGATTTCTATTTTGTATGGAGCTGCTTATTCTTGGAAAATATTTCTTTTTACTTTTGAGATGGGAATAGACATATTGCAATGCTTTTGCTTTTCAGAAATTGAATGAAGAGGAAATTTAGACTATTTTCTATGTGAGGTTTCCTGAAACATCTCCAAACACCTTAATAAATTTTGTAATACTGTATTTTCATATTAAACCAAAGATCTTCCAACTTTCTTTCAAATTAGAACCTTTGATGTAGCTTTTCTGAGAAAAAAAAAATGACCCACATTAGTGTGACTTCTTTCTGAATTCAGAATATGAAGTCAAGATATAATGAGAGGTAATGTACCCTAATGAATGGAAACCTTTTTTATGTACCCTAATTTGCTTGGTTTTGATGGTTTTAATTTTATTTATTTTAGTCAAGAGTTTATGTCTGTATGTATCTTAGTCATCGATAAATGCATTATGTCAAAACCTTCAGGGCTTGCACATATAATCACTTCAATATTGAGATTAAGTCATAGAAAGAGTTAGCAATTTTTAAAGTAATATTAGTGCTGAGTCATTGGACTTTTCTTTCTCTTGTGTTCAGCCTATTCTCATTGGCATCTACAGTCCTATTTTCTTTCATGGTTACAAAAAATTTCAGTACTTAAAACTTCTAAGCATTACATTCCCTTCTACTGAACTACTCCAAGAGCCTGTTATCTGATTCTTCTCTATAGTGACAGTTTCCAACACTGAGGCATATATCAGCGTCAGTAGTACGTTCCTATAGCCTACTGTTTTTAATGTAACTATGAATCAAAATACTAAGTGAAAACTTAGAACTCTACTAACCTTTTACTTGGGAAATAATACTTACCTTCCAAAAGTCCTTTGTTGTCTTCTCATACTAGTTCCTAATCTGCCTTGAAATTCTTTTACTGATACCCGTGTTTTCCGTTTTAAATAGCAATTTCCCAAGTGGCTTTATTTAAAAAAAAAAAAAATCATCTACATGGGTCCAGCTACTGCTTTGGCTAGAAAACAATATTAGGATTGTTGACAGAAACTTAATTTGGTAAACACATACAGAAATTATCTCATATTCTATTTGGTTTGATGTCTAGTAACACTGGTCTTCAAAAGGCAGTGTTACCTGTCTAGATCACTTCCAGTCTTTTTAATTACAAGTAACACATTAACTATTACGCTATTTCTGATTTTATAATCTTATTAACAATCCCTATTACATGACTGAGATTTCCTGAACCAATTCTTTCAATGTTTCTTGAACAAAGATCATCCAGTCCCCATAGTTTAAAAGCATTATGCCCAAGGTTTGCTTCCTTATCAATTATAGCAATTTAGATTCATACCTTTGTTCCTATTATCTATCATGCCTGTTAGTGCTTAATATAATTAAAACTAAGACAAAGGATATTCCTCCATTTCCTCCAATTCCAAAACCAACTCTTCAGCATAGGTCTATGCTGCTGCTTGTCGTTTTTTACATTGATGTTACAGTTTGTGCACTTTTTGTCTTCTGTTGGTTCATTGAGTATTTGATACAGAAATCAATCAGATTTATCTTGTCAGATTATCCAATGCTTACTATAGTTGTCAGATATTTATTTTTAAACACAAATATGGGAAGTGTTAAGTTTTTCACGATATCATAGTACCTGGTATTTCTTTTTAAATATTGTTGTGATATTTCTATCCAAATCCAAGCACTCTTGCAGAAGAGATACTTCCACCACATAACATTCACCTCCAAAAAAATATGGGTTTGCATCTATGCAATGCCTTCCTCTTCATTTCCAACATAATTTTTTCAGTTCATAGAAGTGTAATCCCCCTGCCTCTAACAGTCTATGTGCAGCTCCCATAGAGCTAATTTCTGTAAACTGACATTGAAGCTATTTTCTGATTGCCTTTCACAGATGCCTTTAGAACCAGTCCACCAAACCCCAGGAGTCTTCAGAGCACATGTATGATGCACATGCAGAAACTGTCCAATGGTTTACATACATGTTTTTATGAATAATATTGTATTATTTAGTAGGACAGGAATTATCATGGTAATTACCTTTGTACATAAACACTTTTTTTTTTTTTTGTCAGATGTGCACAAAATGTGAACATGTAATTGTATATTCCTGTCTGGCAGTTTCCAGAATTAAGTAAGTGACAACTTGTGTTTTAACAAAAACATATATATTTCTTCCTTGGATTAGAGTACAAGAACTAAAATTCATAATTCAAAAGGCATGGCAGCCAATGTCTGCTTCTTAAGTATAAAGTGGTTAATAATAAGACCCTAAACTTCTCTATTTTCTCAGAGTATAAGGAAACCACATAATTCAAATTGCAGAGTGCCCAAATGAAAGCTGATTCAGATAGCAGGTACAGATGGTAGGAAAAACCTAGACCTTTTATACTATTAAAAGATTCTCACTGTCTCAGGAACAGTAAAGAGATGTTGCTCTTATACTGCTCAATGAAAATTCTGTTGCTTGTGCATACTTAGCTGAAATATGTATGGATAAGTACTTAGCAATAAGTACACAATATTTTATAGCAACATGGAGCCATGGACAATTAAGGTAACTAAAAAAACGTAAACCAGGAAAGATCTTTACCTCAAATGGTTTACAGTCTGAACTTAAATAGAAAATAGTGGGAAATTAGTATTCATTACATAAAGAAGTGAACTGAAATGTTCTTAAGAGAAGCAGAATAATAAGCTGATTATGAAGTACTTAATGAGATCTACTGAATTAATACAGGCCAATATTCCCAGTAAACAAAGCCATTCTTAGTTTCTTTTTAATTTATTATTTAGAAGAGTACAATAAAGAGCACACATGTGACTATCTAAGTAGCAAACCTCTCTGATTTGCAGATTGAAGTATGAGTTTGCATAATTTTATAGCAGCTTTTCCTAAGAAATGAAACTGAAGTCCAAACCTTACTACTCTACTGAAAATTTTGAGTAACCCAAAGCCACACATGGTGATAACTACTACCAGCGTGACTGTGAACTAACTGATTAGTCCTGAGAAACCTCACTCATTCTTTCCTCAAACAAACATGATGTGAGAAATGTTGTGGGGGAAGACTTCCATATCTCAGGCTGTAGGAAGTATAATGCCTAAGTATTATATTGGAAATACCTAAGCATTTTTAACTGGAAAAATCAGCATTTATGAATCACACAAAACATAAAAACATGTCTTTTTTCCTATATGTTCCAAAAGTTTTTTGAAGAAAAGAATCCCAAATGTAATATCTCTGATGAAGGCAACAACCTCAGCTGCTTTAGACAGCTCTACTACAGACCAGTCTCCTCTCAGGCTACTGAAATATTCTTCAGAGAATTCCCTCCATTTGACAAGTTATTTAAGCAAGATGTGAGAGTGAGACACAGCGGTACTCATATACTTTAAGTTAGACATATATTTGATGTCTTTCCTGGATCGGTTGGATCTATGCCTAGCTCCCCATTATCCCTGGAGACTGATAGTAAGGTTTTGCAATATATTGTATTCATAACATGCTAAATATTAGGTATAGCCAGAGCAAGTGAGGACTTATTTACTTTCCAGCTTTATGAAAATATTCCTGCAAACATAAGTCATCTCTGTGACATTAAAACCAAACAAAATAGATCTTTTTCTGGTAACTGATTATTGAAATGGAACCATGTAACTGGTACAAAGGCAGGCATCTACAGGTGTGGTCTCTAGAGTCAAGCCCTCTGATGACTAGCTACTAGCAGCTGGGAAATTTGGGAAGCTGTCATGACATAATTTGGTTTTATGTTGTTTTTTCAACATAGCCCATGAGAAACATATAAAGTTTTTAGCACTACAGAAAGCCAAGGCAGCACCATTTGAAGTAGAAAACTTTTATTTGGCATGGTATGCCTGGGCCATAGTGACTGTGCTGCTTTTGCTATTTACCCAAAGTTAGGTAAGCTAAAATAAACTATTTGCTATGCATCAGTAATAACCATCCACTGCAGTGTTGGCAAAATCTACAAGACATTATTAGAGACATTAATCAAGAAAATCACAGAACCACAGAATGGTAGCGGTTAGAAGGGACCTCTGCAGATCTTCTAGTCCAATCCCTCTGCTAGAGCAAGTTCACCTAGAGCAGGTTGCACAGGAATGCATCCAGGCAGGTTTTAAATGAGAAGGAGACTCCACAATCTCCCTGGGCAGCCTGTTCCAGTGCTCTGTCACAGTCACAGGAAAGTTGTCTTGTCATGTTCAGGTGGAACTTCCTATGTTCCAGTTTGTACCCTTTGCCCTTTGTCTGTTTGCTGGATGCCACTGAAAAGAGTTTGCCCCATCCTCTTTACACCCAGCTTTTAAATATTTATTAGCAGTGATAAGATCCCCTCTCAGTCTTCTCCAAGCTAAACAGATTCAGGTCTCTTGTTGTTTAGTCCTGTGAGCGATTCCTTATCATCTTTGTGGCCCTCTGCTGGACTGTCTCCAGTAGTTCCAAAACTTTCTTGAGCTGGGGAGTCCAGAATTGGACACAAAAGTCCATATGGGGCCTCACTAGGAGCAGAGGAGAGGGGGAGGATAATTTCCCTTGACTTGCTGGCANTGTTCCAGTTTGTACCCTTTGCCCTTTGTCTGTTTGCTGGATGCCACTGAAAAGAGTTTGCCCCATCCTCTTTACACCCAGCTTTTAAATATTTATTAGCAGTGATAAGATCCCCTCTCAGTCTTCTCCAAGCTAAACAGATTCAGGTCTCTTGTTGTTTAGTCCTGTGAGCGATTCCTTATCATCTTTGTGGCCCTCTGCTGGACTGTCTCCAGTAGTTCCAAAACTTTCTTGAGCTGGGGAGTCCAGAATTGGACCCAAAAGTCCATATGGGGCCTCACTAGGAGCAGAGGAGAGGGGGAGGATAATTTCCCTTGACTTGCTGGCAACATTCTTCTTAATGCACCCCAGGATACCATTGCCCTTCTTGGGCACAAGGGCAGATTTCAGGGTCATGGTTAACTTGTTGTCTATGGATACATAGACAAAGGTAGATATTTGACATTTATTTTCTCCTACATGTTCATTTTTCAGATTTCTTCCCTTAACTAAAGTTGCTAGAATACTATTATTTTGTAATAGGCTGATAAGTAGCCAGTTACTCTGAGAACAAGTCTTAAAAGCTTTTGCTTGTGTCTGCCTTCATTTGAAATTTTCCAGCCAAGTTCCATATGAGACAAATTAGCTAAAATAAAGGAAAAAGAAAACACAGTTTCAAAGACTATTTTGCTGGCGTTCCCTGCTCCAAAATTGCACAGGTAATTTTTTATAATTAAATGAAACAAAAATATCTGTCTGTATAAAATCCCAAATATTTTTTCCTTGTTACATGTATATCCTGGAGTCTTCTGAGAAGACTCGATTTTTAATGTATAGCTTGAAAGCTTGTGTGTGTGAAGAAAAGAGAACAGATGGTTATTAGAAGTCATAAGCCACACAGAGATTTTTTTGAGTAAATTACATTGTCCTTAAAGGAGGATAGGAGCCTTGATATGTTTTCATTCTCAAATATTCTCCCACAGTTAATGCAGAGAACTAGGGGGACAGAGCTATCTCACTACTCCCCATTCCTGATACTAAAAACATACAAATAATACTTTACTGCCCTCATGATTTGCATTTCAATGAAACACTACTCTGTATTTCTTGTGTAGATTAAACAGATAACTCATTATGGAAATTATCCTAGCACGTAGATGGAAGTATAATAAATGTGACTTATGGTTTCCCAATACAATACTAAGTTAAAACTGGAAAAGTAGTGAATGACTTCTTTACAAAATACTGTTTTAGGTAGCAAACTAATAAACCTGTCATCAAACTGCAGTCTATCATCACAAGTAAAACCTGATACCATCATCTGACTCTTTTATATATTCCCACAATTACACAAATAAGGGTGTTGTTTTCAGGTATTAACTTTAAACTTGTTCCAATACTAGACTAAACAGAAACATTTTCTACCATTCATTGTTATACTTCCCTGCTACTTCACCCAGAAGACTCTTACTCTCTACAAAATATTTTGATGAGGAAAGAATGTATTAATTTCTTGGAAATGAAATTATTTATCTTGCATTTGACACAGGTCAATCAAAATCCCTCTATGTTATTTCACAGATCATCTTTATGTGAAAAACAAGTTTGGGAAAACCATTTCTAAATACCCACTTAAATCAATGTTTAAGTTCTAAAAGATAAAACTTTAAATAACTTAAATCTTCAGAAAATTTTTTGATGTTTGGTCACTCAAGAGGTGGTGATGCAATACTCTGTTTTTAAAAAGCTACTGTAAGCTCTGATTTTCCAAGGGAAAATTAAAGGGCAATCAAAAGTTTTTCAAAACTAGGAGAATGACAGGACTGCCTAAATTCAGATTTGAACATCTGAATTTGTCTTCCAGAATATGAATTTGGAAAGCTCAACATTTGAAAAATCAGACACTTTCTGACCTTCTATTTCCTATCACACAGTGTTTCTTTTTGTTGTTTGCTTCTTCTGTCACATCTAGTTTCAATACTGCTATTTCCTTTTGCTTCTAAGAGATTATTAATTGAAGAAGGCAAACCAAACCATGGTACAAACAAAACCAAAACTGCTGTTTCCTGTATTTGTATATCCACTCATAGTTTGGAGTAGTATGTTTGTAACACTGAAACTCAAATTTCTCTTAAACTGGAACAATGCCAGATTAAATTAGTGCAGAAATTATACTCAACATTAAAATTACCAATTGCTACTTAAAGAAGGAGGTGGCTGTTGCAGAATGCAAGTGTATGTAATGACCTGGCTGTGGAGAAACCACAACACATGTATGGAAGGCAGTCCTGTCAAAATCCAGGTTCACCTTCTGCTACTCTCAGTCTAAAGCCTTAAAAAATAACATTCAGGAAAGGAAATGAAACTCTGTTTCTGTTATTTGACCAGTAAGAACCTCTTTTCACTCATCCTTTCGAGAGCTGCCAGCTAAGGCTAGTTTTATTTTATTTCTCATATGGAACAACATTTGAAAAAAAAGAAATATGAAAACACTTGCAGATATATGAACCCTAAAGTCCACTGGAAATTTTCAAACACGTTTTTCAGTCACTATTGCAAAATATTTACTATTTACAGTAACAATTCATTCATTTGTAGCACAAATATAGCATAAATGCACATTCTTCAGTTAGTAAGAAGTAAAGTTATGTTCATTAATTGAAAAAGAAAAGTTTTAAACTGAGAGGAGATGTACTGTAATAGACATACATAAAATTATTACATGCAAAAGTATTTTTCCTTCAGCTTCAGCAGACCCAAATGGAATTTTTGATGTTAAATCAAGTAACATGAAATTGTGGCATGTAGGGTTTCTATAATTAATTCAGGTTATTTAAAATTTCATCCTGCAGCCACAAGTGCAGCTCATATTGCCACAATCAAAGCATGTTTCAGGTAATTTTACATAACCTTGTTAAAAGTTAACAGGCAGAAATTGAAATGCATTATGTAATAATGCTTCCACTGGTTGAACTGTTCTTACATACTCTGTTCTGGGATGTTTCAAAGGCTTATAAATACCATGTGAATCATCCAGTTACTGTGGGGTTTTATTCAGTATTTATATATTTCTCCATATGAATGTTTCAACAGTATACAGATGTCTTCTACATCTATTTTGTAACAATTACCAAAGGCATTTACAAAAATTTTGATCCAGAAGGAAGACCAGGAAGTTTTCAATATGTTTTTTTTTTTTTTACTTCAGTATTGTACAATACCTGATCTGTGCCACAAAAAGAAACCACTTTTGAAGAAAACATTTTCAGTCTTAATTAGATCTACCTTACATGATTTTGCAAAGATTAGTTATTGTTTATGAAGTACTTTAAAGATGTAAAGCTATCCAAGAATGCCAAATAAAATTAATATAGTCTAAGCAATGAAGCAACAGTGTATGTAGTACTTCTCAGTAATAAATTTCTTTGTGATACTTAGATATGCACTTGAGGGCCAATTGCAATTAACCATTGGAATATATCATTTTTAAACCATGACATGTCTCCTAGAAGATAATTTCATGATGCTTCATGGATTTTCTAGCAAAGACCTATCTAATATGAAAAACTGAACAAATATCTTTGATTATGATAGGAAATAATGCTTAAAGAGTCTCCCTATTAACTGAAGACTTAATATGCAACAATCATAGAATGGTTTGTGTTGGAAGGGACCTTAAAGATCATCTAGTTCCAATCCCCCTGCCATGGGCAGGGTTGCCTCTCACTAGGTCAGGCTGCCCAAGGCCCCATCCAACCTGGCCTTGAACACCTCCAGGGATGGGGCAGCCACAGCTTCTCTGGGCAACCTGAGCCGAAGTCTCACCATTCTCATGTTGAAGAAATTCTTCCTAATGTCTAATCTAAATCTGCCCCTCTCCAGTTTATACCTATTAACCCTCATCCTATCTCCACAAGCCTTTATGGATAGTCCCTCCCCAGCTTTCCTGCAGGCCCCTTTCAGGTACTGGATGGCCACTATCAGGTCTCCTTAGAGCCTTCTCTTCTCCAGGCTGAACAACCCCAGCTCTCTCAGCCTGTCCTCACAGCAGAGGTGCTCCAGCCCTTGGATCTGTAGGCTCTTCTGGACCTGTTCCAATATCTCCATATCCTTCTTACATTGAGAATTCCAGAACTGGACACAATACTATAGATGATGTCTCACAAGAGAGGAATAGAGGGGCAGAATCATCTCCTTGATCTGCTGGCCACACTTCTTTTGATGCAGCCCAGGATATGGTTGGCCTTCTGGGCTCTGAGTGTACATTGCTGGCTCATGTCAAGCTTCTCATCAACCAGCACCCCTAAGTCCTTCTCTCAATCACATCATCCCCAATTGTATACTGAAAATGGGGACAATCAAGATTTTTGAATAGAAAAATATGTGGAAATAATTATCGAAGAGATTTTTAAATTACCAATTTACTTCTTAACAGAGATGAAGACTGAACAGAATGGCAAGTCTTTATTTTCAAAAAGTAATCATGGAACTTGGATCTCACGTGAATATACAAGAGAATTCCTATGTCAGATGGTGTTTTATACAGTTAATACTACATAGCACAAATTAATTTCAGTTTGAAGACTGATTTGATAAAATTTCTTTAAATAAGTTTGGAGAGGGAAGTTTTATGGAAGTAAGCTCATTCATCTACTCTAAAATTATTATCATGTTTTAAATGTTATTTATGGAATACTATTGCACTGACACAGATAAAGTACTTAAGCTGTCCATTTTTAAAACAATGAAAAGACAGTGGTCTTCCTTGAAAAAGAGGTAATGGAGGTTGCAATGCAAATCTATGTGATTGGTTTCAAACCTTTTTCTGCAGTTGCATCTAAGATGTGGAGTTTGCACATCAAAAACCACACATTTCTTAAAGAATGAGTTTCTAGGAATCTTCTTGTTTTGCATCAATGCAATTATTAAGAGTTCATGTTTTATAGGTTGCCAAGATTGTAACTGAAGAATATAACAATGATGGAAAGCTTTGTTGAATTCTATGGAACAATGCACCTAAAATGTCTGGCTGCAGACAATAATCACAGAGTCACATGACTAAAGGAATTAATTATAATTCCCATTAACAGTCTCGTCAGAAGTATAGGTACAATATGAAAAGAGTTTGGTGCCTTCAGATGAGAATGTGAGACCTGAAATTCATTGTAGTGCTGATATTTTATGCGTTCTGAAGGCAAAGAAATTTACTGTTACCACTAATAGTGCTTAGTCAAACACTACATTTGGGCATAGTAAACTAAAACTTTCAAGTCATAAGATACAGCATGCCATGAGATACAATAATGATGTTTTAACTAAGAAGTTGGCGGCAGTTATTGAAACCAGAGAGTATCCAACCATATCTGAAAACCAACCATCATCATGAAAATATTAATTATAAAATATACCAAAACGTAAGTTATTTTAAAAAATCAAAAACAAAACAATAAAATTTGAGACTTGTCCTTAAGCAAGGCTTAAGGATATGCTGATATGTCTGTACTTGTTCATGTGCATTTTAGTTGAACTCACAGCTGTCAGGTGATGAAGATTCTAGATTTACATTCAATTCACTAAGAAAGATACTTTTTCCACAGGATTCGGTAAGTTTTTCATTGTTCACAGAACACTGTTTTTTTGTACAAGGTAATTATGAAGGAAAAAAAAAAAATTGCAGATTTGGGGGATAAAATTCTTTGCTTCTCATAGAGGAATAATACCTCCTACCCCAGCAATAGAGCTCCATAATTTTACTGATAAATTCTCGAAAAGCGTCATTCCAGAAAATAAATTCTCTTCTTTTGAGTTTTAGGTGTGTTCCTATGATAACTATTTTTCAAGTTAATATCAATCCTGTAGAAATTTCCAGGTAAGACCTGGAGGATACAGATTAAGAATTTTCTGCTTATTTCATAATATATAGCTAAACTGTAATCATTCATTAAAAGCTGTGCAACTTCCACATTCTCTAGGCGATTTATAGGCACACGTATATGCAGAAATAGCTGAAGATAGTACAGAACAATATTTCTCCATAATATGCCTGGAGTGTCTAATAATCACCTGCCAATCACTGAAAAGGAAGCTGTTAAGTAATTACAGCATTATTCCAGAAAAGCTATGATCTGAAACAGCAAGTGCTTATAAGAAATTATAAACAACTGGACTACCAAAAGTAGAAGACCTTACCTGGAATATGGAAAAGGCTTAGAACCAGCTGAAGAAAGCATATAAGAATGAGCTGTAAAGGTATGCTGCAGCTTGTGGCATACTTGAAAAAAACTCAAAATATAAATTTGCTTTCTTTCTTTAGAAAGAAAAGTAAATAAATTCTTTGGGAGATCAGCCAGTTCTTTTTTGTTGAGGTTTTTGGTTTGTTTGTTTGTTAGTTGATGTAGGGTTTTGCATATGTGTGGTTTGTTTGTTTTTTAGTGTACAAAGAAAAGCAAGGCCTCATTTGTACTGAGCTGAAGGTCAGACTGCCAGCATTTCTGCAAACCCATACATCTGAACTAATAATTGATTTCAGGTACTGGTAAACTAGAAAATTGCTGCAATGCCTTTTTGAATCTCGTAAGTGTAGAACTGTCCAAGTTGGAAGGGACCTTTAAAGATCATCTAGTTCAACTTTTCTTAGGAAAGGGGGCCTTTGTTTAAAAAAACAAAATGCAAGGTAATTTTCCAGCATTTCAATTATCCTCTAGAATTCTCTGTAGGAAATGTGAAATAGTATGGTTCATAGATTTTTAAACTGGGAGAGATCACTGTATGTAGCCAGCAGTTTTTTTAAAAAACAAGTGTCAGCCAAGTCTAGTTTAGGAATTCCTTCACCTAATTGAATAAAATGTAGTTTGAACATTTCAATTGTATGTTTACTTTTTGTTTGGGGTTTGAGGGGTGGGGGGTTTTTTGGGTTTTTTTCAAGAGCTAGTTTAAAGACTTTAAATTATGGACACACATAACATTTAAGTGATTTGTTTTAAAATATTTCTTTTATATATCTTGCTAACTTCATACTGTCATGGATTATTGCCACAGTATTCCCTGCCAGTTTAGAAAATATATACCCGTTCTAACATTGTGCAGTCTCTTGTAGGCTTACCACAGTTAATATCCAATGATTATTTTAATAATTGTCCAATAATATCTTTTATGGGCAGGGTGTAATTTTGTGTATTTGCCTGCTACTACCTATTCAAAACTTTGGTGCCGTCCATTTGTAGTGTGTACTGTTCTGTTTGGATATTAAAGTCGAGCCTCAGAATAAGAAAAAAAGCCAAACCTCTGAAGAACAAAATGTATGTGTACATACTCTGTTACAAAGCCTTACCAATAACAATATTTGAGTGGAATTATCCTTCTAGTTTCAAATATAAATCCCTTGATATCTATTGTTTTTATAAGTCAGCGGCTTGTCCTATAGTAGGCCTACAAATACCATGAAAATATTCTCCAGACTTCCAAAGTCATTATTCATTTAACCGTCTTTGGTATTACACTTCTTTCAAATAATGGTATTGAGAACTGGACAGTCTTCTCATTTTGGTCATGCCAGCATGTGGAATGAAAAATATTACCTTCCTTCCAATCCTCTGTTTGCATTGCTAATGACTAACATTAGCTCTCCTCATTGTATCATTGCTCTGGAAAATGTACTTTTGTATTTCTGCTCTGATCCCCCAGTTCCTTCCATTCCACTGTCCAGAATAGATTTTCATGTCAGATGACACACACACTTGCTTTGGTCTTACATTTGACTATACTAAGTACTAATTTAGTGTTCACATCCAAAGCAAGGATGATCAGTAGTAGTGAGTAATATTTAATACTGTTTCCTCAACACTCATTTCTGAGTCTTACAGTATTCAGAAAGAATTCTTTGTTATACTTTTTTTTCACAGTACATCTTCACTTAGACTTACTTTTAGCACATTCTACCTTTTATAATGTGTAAATGAACGGTGCATTCATGCATAGTGATATTCAAATAAATAAAAAAAAGATTTAATTTAGAAATGTAGAGCAATTTATGAGTTTGTATATAAAACAATAATAAGTTCAATTTAGTATTAAAATAAGCTTTCTAATTCAGTATAGTTCTCACCTGAGGACATAAAATAAAGTGTTATTTTAGATTTTTTTAAAAAACTTTAGGAGATTTTAAGTCTCAAACATGAGTTTGCCAACTTAATATTGCTTTTGTCAATCTAAAATATTTTTCAATTTGCTATTGAATGTTATAATTTTTATTATTCCTAGTATCTGAATAATTAAATACCTTCCCTTTACCAATCATTACAGGATTTATCACTCAAACAGCTTCCTAGTTTTCCTTCCATTTTTACTAAGCGTAAAAGAAATCAGACGCTGTGCAGTAAACTTTACAGCACACTGAGGTATGCAAGTTCAGTGTGCTATGTATGTGAATAAAAACAGAATATCAACAGCATTTGCTTTAAGCCAAAGTTGCAGTCAAACATAGCATATTTTTTAAAGGATTGACTAAAGCCATTGTGAGAAAAGTTTGTTACACAGTCAATTAACAAAGGTGAGAAAAACAAGGATACAAGATGTATATAAGATCTTCATCATGCAAACTCTCTGCAGTAACAATTCTCCAAATACTTCTCATTTATCCCTAAACAAGTAAATAACATCAAAGTATTTGCAATAGTTCTCCATATTTAATGAAATGAAATTGTGCTATGAAATACTTCTAAGTCTGAGGTAGAGCTTAATTTGTTGAGGAGATCCTGGTTTTAAGCGGACCAATGCCAATGTGCCTACAGGACCTTTTAGTCTGATTAGGCAAAGCAGACTGTTTTTATTATATACCTTTTGGTGCTTACTAATGGCTGAAATATAAATTTAATTTAATATTTCACTTGTCATGAGACACATGTCAAATTCTCAGGACTTCATTAAGACCAAACATACATTATTTTTAAAAAAATCTTTTCTTCAATTATTTTTTTTAAATGCTAGTAATGCAACATTTGTAGTTACTACTATTATAAGAACTTATTGCAAATACAGAAATATAGTTAATGAAAATGAATGGTTATTATTTTTTTGATTGCAAGAAGTTAAGTGTACCTGAAAATATTTTCTAATCAAAAGACCTGAAATTACTATTTTAAAGCAAATTACAGAACCGTACCTTTTGCATTACAAAAAAAAATTGATGTTTTAAGAAAAATAAATACTAGCTGCTTCAAACTTTAAAATATACTCTAAAATTAAGCACATCAGATTAAATGTGACATATTGAAACCAAAACCTCATATCTATAATATTTTTTTTTGTTTCCTATGCTATCAAATAAGTACAAGATAAACTAAATATACATTTGGCAGTGCAAAAACTTTCTCATTCTAGCATAGGGCAGACTGAAACACTTGAGAAATAATGATTAGAACAATCTTTAAATGTGTTTTTTTAACTGGGATGACTACAATTTATGTAAAGTCTTTTTTAAATGGGACTTACACATGTGGAGAACAGGCTGAATGGTTTTCAGTTGTCTTTCTTTGTGTAAAGAACATTATTCTTTTTCAGAAGCTGTAATCCTGACTGAATCAATTTCTGAAAATGCCTCTAAATTCTAAGAACCAAATAACTTCAGATTGAAATATTCTACTCATGAGGTCTCCTGCCTCCATGGATTATGTAGCACCCACACTCAGAGTTGCTTTTGATCAAAATACATATAAGAAGAAAACTGAACATTCTAAACTACCAACATTACTGCCTGTTACACCACCAGCCTCAGAATGGGTTGTGTTCACACTGCAAATCAAAAGGCAGCCCAGATCTGCCAGGCACTGGAGCCATGAACTTCCTTGACTGTTTTTAATACTGGTCCAACCATCTCTTGCAAAGGTAAAACTAGGATAGGTTCCTGAATTAATTCACTCTAGAGAAGGCTCCCTGCAGGCGATATGGACCAGACTGCATCAGTTTGGTTTCATTTGATCTAAACAACCCTCCAGCACTGCTCTGGTTTTTGATCACTGAATGCCCTCATCCGGCATCTCAAGACACACAGCGTAAAAAGAACAGTGCAGTGGGCTGCATTATGGCCCATATTTATCATTTCAAACATTTCCAATTAAACAAACATGTAAAAAATAATTATTATCTTGCTGTCAACAGCATCATCATATAGGTCCTAGAGGGAATTCAGAGCTAAGTGCTGTACAAAGACAACAGTCACCATCTGGTCTAGCGTTCTGAGCAACCTGGGGCACTCTACATCATATAATTTATGGGTTAAGCATCGGACCCAGGAACTGATGCATTTTACAGGATAGATGGATGACTTCTACGTTCAGAAAATTCATGCCCTGAGGATGGTCTGAGAAGAAAGTTCTGAAATGGAGTAAGGGTTGGACCCAAAACACTCTCAGAAAATTAGACAGAAGGTCTTGATAACTTAAGATAAATATTCTTCAAACACTGACACAAAATACTAGCTCCTCTAATTTTGTTGGACAGATTTAAATAAATTATTTAAATCTCCAAAATTAATTATTATTTAAATTAGCAAGTGGTAATAATGATTTTAATAATTAATTTAAATCCTAGTTTGCATTTACATTTTTCATGTTATTACCTAAAGAAATGTTGACCTCCTTTAAAGTTCCCGCTTATTTTTACTTATCAAGATACATTATGATTACATAGTTCAATAGACATTTAATAGACCTCTTAGCTTTTTATAGCATTTTATAATGTTAAAATATTAAATGTCATCTTTTCTAAATTTGATGATGACATCTTTCATTCAAGATTTCTGGAAAGCTGCATTTCACCAGAAACTAAAACTGAATTGCAAGACACGAATCAGCACTTTAGAATGTTTGTTATTATTACAGTTGTTATATATAGAAGAGAATTACTATGCTATAGATATTGAAAGGAAAGTAGTAGTGGATATGCATTTCAGCTGGCACACAAATAATTTAAACTACAGAAAGAGACTTCTTTGTATCCTTCCAGACTTCAGCACTGAGATTCAGCCTTGAGGGGATTGGGGTATTTGATATTTTCTAACTTTTCTTAAAATGATTAGGAGAAGGAAAGTAGTAGCTGGCAAAGCAAGAAAACTAATCAGCTTTTCCATTTCATATTGACAAAAGCNCTTGCACATTAGCTACTGTTACTGCTAGTCTAACTTTTCAGGATACTGGTTTTAAGTGCTTGGTCAGGACTTAGGATAACTGTTTAATTTTTTGCAAAGCTTTGCCAGTAAATATACATGATGATTTATTTATTTGGAAAACTACAACACAACCTCATTCAACAGCTGACATGAGTTTAGTAATTACCCATTCTCTACTCTTGAAACTATACTCATTAAACAGGAGAAACCTGTTCATCTATTGTCCTCTTCACCAAGAGAAGCCTAGTTCATTGAAGTAATCATTAGACACAAATATGAAAGAGATAGAAAATAAACTAAAAACTGTTTCAAACATAGTCTAGCAGTCCAGATACGACTACATGAGACTCTGGAAGCAAAGTAGGAAACATCTGTTGTTATTTATAGCTACAAATAGATAGAACACTACTTGACAAACGGTAAAGCATTCATTCAATAATTTATTGAGTCTGAAAGGTTTCTTTTTATAAATTTATAATTTGGAGTTATGTAATTACTTTTAACACAAACTTGCTTTATACTTATCCAGAATCAAGATGGTATTCTTGAAGTTAGAAACTGCGTAATTACATAAGCAATATATATGTACCTTAAGGAATGTTCTCACTGTTCAGCCACAGCTGACCATATTATTATTCTGGGAAGAAACTAACAAGCATAATTGCCAATATTTAGCTATGATTTCTCTGTGGATCTAAAAAGCAAAATATGAGAGGATTCTACTTAAATAAACCAAGTTTAAGTATTTATTTGCTTAGTTATTCTACTTAAAAAAGACTAGTAGATTCAATGAAGCTGAACAATGAGGTGTTAAGCCAATTATGTCTTTGTCCATTATATATAAAATTATAATTACTTAATAATTTATAATTATATATTACATGCAATTATGTATAACATATGTCTCTCTCTTACAGGATTGTGATGATGACCTTTCAGAGTTCTTAGATACAATATAATTACTGGTCATTTATTAACTTCTTCTTTAACATAGCTCTTTTCCTGGGTAGTAATAAATATTAATCAGTGTCAATAACATTAACTACTTTGATAAAATAGTTCTTTACCAAAGCAGATGACTTCAGTAAGATAACACATATTACATGGTAGTTTAGGGACCCAGTGTCTTCCTCAGCTGAATGAGTGTGGAAATTCTTCCTTTCAGCAATTATGATACAACTAATTTTAGCACTATTTTTTCAAAATAATAGTTCAAGAGATTTCATTTTCAATTTACTAACATTTTTAGAAGTGACATTAAAATTCCTTTAGGGAAAATTTAATGCTCATGATAAGGTTTAATAACTCGCTTTACAAATCCATCTTTTTTGGATACAGATTTTAATCAATTATTGGCCCTTTTAAAATTATCAGTCTCACAATTATACTATATTCAGGCAAAGTTAAAGTGACCAGTTCCCACTCAACCGAAACTTACTGCACAGTCATTGGTGCAATCCTGCTTAGCTAAGACTGCACATTTTACAAAAAAATCCTTAAATAAATTCTTAAACATAGTATAAATTTACTAAATAAGACATACTATGCTAGCACATACAAAGCTAAACTGCTCATTTTCTCCTGAGATTTATTATAGGAATCAGGCTACGTGTTTTGTAAACTTAGAAAAATAACAACAACAAAAGGAAATACCAGTGGAAATACCATTGAGGAATGGATATATAACTTCACATCTGATTCCAAGAACCTGTGACCAGATTCTTCCTGAATAAATGTATTAGGCTTAAATATTTATGTTTTGGCCTCCTAAGCTTTTCATCTTTTGTTGCTGCTTAGCTGGAATTGCCACAGGTTCAAAAGGAAAAATAAACTGAAAAGGCAAATAAGAACAAAAGTGGAAAGAAGCTGTTTCTAATGAAGTTGTTTCTTCAATGTCTTCCAGTTCAGCAGGGGATGTAAAAGTAATGAAACCTTGCTTTCTAAAGGTGGCGGGGGTTTTAATTATCTTTATTTCCTGTGACATGGAAAGAATATTACAATCTGCAATAAAGTGTTTCTTGCAGCTTCAGTTTTTCTTGGCATTATGTCAGACTATCAGGATGATTATAACGCAATACTATTGGTGTTTCATCTGGTTTATAAAGTGGGATTCTTTTTTAAAATGATTCATTTGTACATGTTTCCTTAATAAGTCCATTTTAAGTCTAACCTTTGGGATGAGACAAATGTACTTGAAATTTCTGGCACCTCAGTAATACTGTTTGCTGAACCTAATGGCATCATGACACCATCTTTAAATGCAAAACTACGCCTAAGAAATGTGCTCTGAAAATTCTGTGAATAAATCCATCTCTGACAGCTTTAAAATCTTAATGAAGGAGAGGGAAATGGATTTGTTTTATGAACTAACATCTCATTGTATGAAATAGATGATTTCTTGGACTATTTAAAGTAGTCTAATTTTGTTTCCTAAGATATGCAGCTTCCAAGATCATTAACTTAGATTTAGAAGCCCATATGATGCTAAATATATTTAATAGACATTTCAGTTGATGGGGAATGAAAATGTATTTCCAGTTACATTTATATATTTCACCATATTTTACTCATTTTAATTTGATGACATGGCTTCATATTTTCTATCAAGTGATACCCCAGACTTAAAATTTCATATTATTTCAGAGTACTTTTGATGATCAAGTGACAGAGGAAATAGTGAAATTAAATTGTTTAATTTCAAGTATTGTATTTTAACTCTTATAGTACAGGTTTTCTATGTTCCTTATGTCTGTGGTCCTTCATTTGCTATCATTATAGAAGTAGCAGTCACAAAATACATTACTTTCTGTAATGTCACTATTGATTCTGTCAATAAATAAATTAAATATTGGGTTTGGAAAGAAAGGGGTATGTTTTCTTTCCTGTTTCCAAAGAATAAGTACATCTCTTGCTGTCTTCAACATAAATATCATACATTCTTAAACATTTTGGATAAGCAGATAATAAAATACACTAAAATTAATGAGAAAAAGTGGAAGATAAAGTTATATTCTTGAGAGAGTTAAAGGGAGGCTATGCTAAATGGAAAACAATTAAAATATTAAGAAAATGTAATATAAACCAAAAATATTCGTAACATAAGCTTTTGAGGTATTAGCTCACAATGATGCAAATACAAGCTCAAGAGAAACCTGTCCCAAGCGCATTGCATAAGTTACATATCAGTTCAGTGTTTATAGATAAAATGGTGTCCCTCCCATTAGTATCTCTAATGTTTTTCCATCTTTATCCTTCTGCTGCTTTTTGCTATAAAATTTTTATAGCTGGTGCCATTCTTCAATGAACATTGACCATGGTATGCTGCATGCCAGCAAAACAGGTCCCAAACAAAAAGTAAAGAAAATGAAACAGCTAAATAATGCATCATGATGCATGTATACAGGGAACAAGAATGAAAGCAATCTGCCTAGGCATAAAATTGATATTTTTTTTATTTTCCAATGCTTTCACTTTTCTACTTAATATATTTATGTTGTGTTTAATGTGATAGACTTTCATGGCATAGTGAAATGGTAGAAAAGCTTTTAAATTGTGCTGTGGGAAAATCCACTCAGGCTCCATCTGATGCTGTAGGAACACAGGGTGACCAAAATTTGGAGGAATGTAAGACTTGCTATCCACATTCCTCTTCTTTTTCCATCTTATTAAAGCAGTTAGCATAGTAAGCCATTTGTTGTCAGTTCTTTTCTTACTGAGACTCACAAAGAAACCCACGCATTCTCTCCCTCTCCTAACACCCTACCCCAGCACAGAACAGAGAGACAATATGCTCTACAAATTTCCAGGTAAAACAATTGTAGCAGAAGTTGGAAACAGATGATTAAGGCTCCACAATCCTTGGAGAGCAGTGTGGTCCTACCTTTTACAGAGTGTGTGAAACTGATTACCTATTTCTTTAGCCTAGAGTAGGAGCAATGTAAAGCCCTGAAGTCTGACCCCCAAGGGAGCTGATAAGGGATTGCCATACAGAGATGATGGTTTTCAGCAGGAAGCCACAGTAGTTTGTACCATCAATGTGCCCTGAAGCTGGGGGGTAGGTGTGAGCACTGCTCATGAAATCTTAAATCATAATACATAAAACTGTGTCCGAATACTTGGTAAGATCATGGATTGCCAGAGCTACACATGTGCAACTGCCCCGTTAGTTTCCAGATGTGCCCACTAAAGTGCACTGCTGTTCCCAAGGTTGCTGGACTAACCTTGGGCTTTAAAAAATTTGTGTGTTTACTTGTTTTGGTGGGCTACCAAACCTTTATGAGATATACAATCAGCAGAAGGAAAATTGTATTTTAAGCAGTATAATTAAGGTACGATTGAGCAGAATTTATCAGAAAGAGGAATTTCTCTATCCAGAGAGCTTTTATACTGTTGAATTTTAAGAAATCTCAGTGTTTTGCTGCAATATTGGAGGTGTTAGAAACTTCTAAACTTGTATTTTGTTTGTAACTCCTTATAGAACACCATGGCTAATTCAGAACCAAAATAAATATAAACAACGAAAAAGAAAACTGTTGCACATTAGGTCGTATACACATTCTGATCTTAGAAAATCCACAGTATTTTCAGCTGGAGATTGGGAAGAAATAGCAGGACACCAACTCTGGATGTTTTCCTCATGTTAATACCTACAATGTTCTGATTTTGTTATCCTTGAAATCTTAAACCAGCCTTTGGTGGTGAGAGCAGAGGAAAGGGGGTAAGAAAAAAACATGTCAAGTGTTAAAAAGGATTTAAAAAAATCTTTATGATTTGCCCTAATTCTCTGTAAAATAAGAATTAGACCTGCTGCCCTGCAGATGGTTAAGGGCTAAGACATGCCATGTCAGTCTGCAGACTTAGGTCGCCATTCTAGGGAACCCAATGCTTATTTGTCGGCTGTGAGAGAAGTCAGCTGTATTTTAAGAAACCCATAGTAACCCTTCAATGCTGCCACATGCAGAGCCAGACCTTGCTCCTGAGGTTCCTAAAGCTCAATGAAGTGCCCTTTTAACCATCTGCATGTCGGAAAGCATGAGAGACTAGGTGTTCACTGTCATCTGACAGTGAACAATTCTGGGATTGTTCCAGAAAACAAAAGAAACATTAAAATCCATTCTCCCTCCAAAAGGCAATTTTCAGTTTCCAGCCAGATCCAAGACCCTAGTTCTGCCCTGTGAAAGCACAAATTTTTTTTTTTTTTGCCTCTCCCTTAGACTCCCACAAAGATGCATATATTTCTCATTTAGTTTTTCCCCTATTCCATTTTATATTCTCCTCATTGCTGAGGATGTCAAACACCACCACCAGATATGCACAGTGCGTATAATATCGCACCATATCATACACGAAATGGTCCAATACTAAATATCCTCATCATGGTTTTTTGTGTACAACACCACATTTTGTTAACTGATGTAATGAGTTTCTTTAGGAAGAAATCTATAGTAAGGGAATATTTTCATCGTCTTTTGCTCAATCTATGACTAAAACTATACAGAAAAAAATGGAAAAATGCATTTCAGTATCTACATTGACTTAAAATAACAAGAAAAATTAAAGTAAAACTTACTCTAGTGAATCACATTTTGTTAAACATCGGATAACAATCCTCTTTGACATAATATATACAGCATTATGCAGAAAGAAATAGCAGTGCTTATGAAAAATAGAGCCAATTAGTGTAGCATTTAGGCAGAAAAAGGGTTTACATTTATAAAGTTCTATAAAGAAACCAAAAACCTAATATTTTACTACAGAAAATACTAGTCTGCCAGAATTTGATATCGCCTTTTCAAATGCATACTATTTGTGACTGCACTGTCATTATTTCTTCCATAGTAAAATTCTGATAGCTTCCTGATAACTGTAACTTGGAATAGCAACCTTCAATGTTAATAATGTATTAGATATTTATTTCTAAAGGAAGTGGGTATGGAACCCAGTGTAGGAATTCACAGTTCTGGTTTCAGTCTACTGAATGGCCACGTTGTTTCTTGTTTCATTTTGATTTGCTTAAACTTCCCTCATTTTTAGCCTTTCCAATACCTCCTAAGAAATTAAATAATGAAAAGGAGGTATCCTGAGAGAATAAAATGACTGATCAATTTTGTCCTTCAGGAAAAACTTTCAGCCTAGCTTCAGGCTTTGTTTCTAAAATGTTTTATATCACATAAATGTAAATTGGCAGCTGAAAACCAAGTTATTTTGCCACAAAACGTAGTGGTAAAATTTGATGGCATGTTTTGATAGTCATATGCCAACACTGCCTGTGTTCTAGGTCTCTTAAAAGAGGCAGTATGGCAAATCATTCAGTGTTAAATATCACTAGGACAAAAAGGCATTCAAAAGAAACTAATAAGGTGCTTTGGAAACATGGGATTGATGGAATTCCCAAATGAGTCCTAGTTCACTGAATTGCCAGTCTCTTAACTTATTAAATTCACTGATTCCTGCCAGTATTTCCTTTTTTTCAAAAACCAAAAAAACCCCAAACAAACAAAAAAAACAACAAAACCCATCTGTTAGAATTTTTTCAGAAGTTATGAAACTTTAGATCTTTCTTTTATGTCACTCCATCGTTCCACCTGACATGAGAATTTGAATTTTTCTTGTTAAGTAGCAATAGAAGCACACCATCTGTTGGCAGCACCAAGAAGCAACAGAAATGTTGCAATAATAACGTAAAGTGTTTTCATGCTTTTTTACATCATTTCAAATTGCCTCTGTTATTATCACACTTTCCGGCACCTGAGGATTAATAGAAAACTAGTAGCTTTCTTCTTCCCGACCACGTCATCCCTTGGTACCATGACATTTATCTTAAGACCTCCACCCAACACCTGAACCAGGTGATCACCTGCTTCAGCATGGTTCCTAAACTAGTAAACCCAAGAGACCTTTGTTATTAGGACATATCACTAGTGAAGTGTACTACAGTGCTTGGTAACTTGCTTGAGTTAGCTGACTGATTAAATCTAGTATTGAATTACTGAGAAGGATACACACAGAGACTGGTAAGAGTCAGGATCATCTCTCTATACTCTATTTCCAAAACACAGAAGTTTCCTTTCTCTGTCTCTAAGGTCTTACATGTTGGATTGGTATGCAAACTGGGCACTAAAGATAATATCATGCTTGGGGGAAGGATTTGCTAACAGATATTTATGAAGTTTTGGAATTATCTTTTAAGTTACATGCAAGCCTGGGGAGAGGCCAGAACTAGATGTATTTGCATATTACTTCCAAGAATGGCAACCAAATGCCCGTCTTACAAAAATATAGACACACTGACTAATTTTAATTTAAATAAATATAGTTATTAAGAATGAATGTGGCTGTTTCAACTCCAACTATGCAAATCCAATTGTTTTGAAATGTACGTTGTTTCTAACTGCTGATTCTAACAAGAAAGAACAATGCTGAGTTAAAAAGGTTCCTATGAATAATGCATTTTCATGCTTATAATCCCTAAGAATCTAAATCCCTTTTTGTTCATGCAGTGCCACAGGCTTTCATGGCTTAAAGCACTATAGCTTATAATTAGCTAAGCTATGTCAGATACATCACAAACCTCCAAGGCCAGCCTGAACACAATAAGAACTATCCTGGTATTTTCCTCATTAATATGACAACAAAGTGGTAGTTTTTACTTAATTTGTCAGATGTTAGCAGGCA
The DNA here is from genome assembly GCA_013389865.1 of Piaya cayana. Taxonomy (NCBI): domain Eukaryota; kingdom Metazoa; phylum Chordata; class Aves; order Cuculiformes; family Coccyzidae; genus Piaya; species Piaya cayana. Next base: position 17,441 of record WAAB01021637.1, on the reverse strand, counting down.
CTATAAGGAGGTATGATACATGCTGGAATTAAATTCAATTCAAGACATTACTAAGTGAAGATTTACTGAGGACACTAAAAAAAAAATACAATCACAAAAAACAAGGCAACAATTTAAGAAAATAAAATAAAAGCAATGGCTATATTCCAAACCCACTTTGTTATCATTGATAGGTTTGAAAGCTGCAGATGACAGCCCCCAGCGCATAATAGTGACAGTGGCCTGTACCCCATCACTATAAAAGCTTCTCTAATACCAAGGAGTGTTTTGAGCACTTTTGGGTGCAGTAAAAAGGGCAATTAACAGAAGGAACTGTGAGTCTCTTACCAGTCTCTCTGGTCCAGTGAACAATTGATTATAGAAATGAAAATAGTTCTTTTGGGAATTACTGAGAGACCTGCAGACCAGAATTAACTTCATGTTGGTGGTTAGGTCAAAGCTGTGGCCTGGGCCACATAGTCCACTATTAAAAGCTCACATTTCCCACCCTTTTTTTTCTATTTAACTTGTTATCTAAAATAACAACACTAATGAATTTAACCAGAGCTTGAGAGTAAGTTATGAACCTGAATTTTTAATTTGCAACAATCTGAATCAGTTTCATTTTGAAACTTCACTTCCATTTCAGAAGGAAAATTCTACTTATATTTGGTTTTGCTATGATAGAATTGAAATTCCTTTTAACTCCAAGTTATAAAACCCTTAAAATTCACAGCCAACATCAATACTATATTTACATAACGTAACTATGCATATGAAGAGAGAATATATATATACACACTCAAGACAGGAAACATTTCAGAAATGCAAGAATATTTTTATATTTTTAATATATAAACCAAAATACTACTAAAAAATTTAAAATATTTTAAAACATACAGTATATTCTACATAGATGGATTTACATAGATGGAATTTGAAAACACGGCCACAAAATGCTAGAAAGTCTGTTATCAAAGTAATTTAATGCAATCCACAGAACAACTTGTTGCACACACTTTGTCTGAAGGATGTCTTACAAAAAACTTGAAAGTAACAAATTTTGCACTGGAACCACTTGTGACTTGGTTTATTTAATGTTTGTTTTGAAATAGCTCTCTGAGATCCCATTTGCAACTGTCAAATCTGTAAACTTACTTTGAAAGTCACAATTTCTTCCTATGGTATTTAGGAGAGAAAACTAATGTTGCAGCATGTGAACTCTTCGTGTCAGTTATTTTAGATTTGAGATCTTAAAATATCAATTAGCCCACGTGTGCCTTTAACTTATGAGCATATGCATTAGCTATCTGATTATCAGAAAAATTCTGTAAGAGTATTAACTAGAGAAGGAACAAGAATGACTATAGTGGACCTCACTTTAAAAAGAGGAAACGGGGTTTGAAACATTCTCAGAACCTACTTTTCTAAAGCATGATAGAATTGTCCTTATTCAAGAAACAGTGGATCATAAATACTCACTAAATAGTTTACATGAACTATGGCTTTGAAAACAGAAATAGTCCCATCCCTGAAAGTGTTCAAGATCAGGTTGGATGGGTTCTTGGGCAGCCTGGTTTGGTGGGAAATGTCCCTGGCCATGGCAGGGGAATTGGAACTCAGTAATCTTAAGGTCCCTTCCAACCCAAACCATTCTATGATTCTATGATTTTTATAGTAATGTTGGGCAAACAATATTTGTCCTTCAGAACCATTCTCTTACCCAATGAATTTACCATACAGGAAGAAAGGAGACAACATGCCATGTTAACCTGCAGCTATTTTAAACTTTTAAGACAGTCCATTTGAAATCACAAAAGCTTAGCTCTAAGAACGAATGCCTTGGGAGAAATTGAAGTAGGTGCCATTTGTGCATCCTTAAGAGGATGAATGCAAATAGCATAGGCTAGTGATGAGACCAACATAAGCGTGGTTCTGAGAGAGCTCTGCATGCTCTTTATCTTTGAGATATGCCCATCAGATATACCAAAAATGACTTTTCATTAATATTGTTGACCCACCCCGCAGAGTGGATGTTTCCCTTAGAGCTCACCCTCACACCAACAACAGATGTCCTGAGCTTCTGCCAACACTTCCCCAGATATGCCCCTAGGAAAAGCTTTTCTTTCTCCTGTTGCTCTGGTCTGGCCATGTGTCCCACTTCTTACTTAGAATTTGTGTCTCATTCTCCTGATACCATGCGGTCCCTGTCTTTTTGTCTCACAGCTTCTCCCCTGTCCTACCGATTCTTAGCTGCTCTCCATAATGGTAGAAATTCCCCTTTCTCCAGAGAGTTTCTCCTATTCAGCATGAAGTGCCTAGCACAAGGTGAATGGGCAGCCTTCATTCCTGCTGTCTGGATGCAGAACTTAACATGAATACACAGTAAATAACAACAAATAAGTCATCCAAACCACCTCATTTTCTTTAAAGAAGACACTACCCTGTTCTTTTCAACTCACGTTTCCTAATTATGCTTCAAATACTAACTGAAATATTGGACAGTTTTTCAGACATCTACGAGCTGTATCCCTGAGAAGAATAATGACATCTAGTGACAAGACAGAAAATCACAGATCACTTTTCCCCATGCATAACTGAATAAATGAACACCTTTATACTTGTGACATTTATACAAGCACTGCAACTTCAAGATCAATTGTTCCTGTGTTAAAATTCAGCAGAAATTATAAAGAAAACGAGAATTAAATGGTCTAGCTTGCTTGGATCTGTAACTAGCTGCATTTTAAATGCACAGCATATCTATTTCAGAAGTGTCCCTTATACTTTACTGTAAAATCTTACACACTGGCATGTTCAGAACTATAATACGCACTTGACAGAATTTTTTTTTGTAAAAAATAGCCAAAATTATATGAATGTTTATATACCTGCCTCTACCCCCAGTATAGATGCTTCATCAAGAAGGTTGAGAATTTTGTATTATTCTGCTCACAACATACAGAGTAACATAAAAACTTGATGGTAACACTGCAGTTATGAATTAAAATACATGAGCAGATAATACTGGTCACTGTAATATTTTCCAAACAGTTGAATTGTTTGGGTTTCTTTTCTTCCCAGAGGGTATTATTTCCCTGCCAATGTCCTAGGCAGCAAGTTAATTTCTGGAACATAAAATTTTACTCACATTTCTCCATGGTAGTTCTTCATAATATTGATCTCAGCCTACAAATAACATTCTAGATCATATATCTCTTCCAGCTTTTACTTTACCAATTTGACAATGTAACATTATGTAAGGCAACATTTGTACTATTTAGCAGTTCATTTTATGTTCTTTTAATTACATGATAAAAACCAAGGCATTGAACTACATCATATTATTGTAATGTATTTGGTTCTGTTGTACCATTCTGGAATCATTTCCAGCTGTCCTTGACTGGAGATTTATTGTAGGAAAACACAATTCTTGTTTTCACAGTAGCTGCATGATGATACACACATATATATGCTATATACATGTACATGTCCTATATATGATCTTACAGATCTTATCTATCCACTTGATAAACTTTAAAATTCATCTAGAAGACTGTTTCAGCAATGATACAGTAATGTAATCCTCTAGTTCCCTGTTAAAGAAAGATTGCACATGATATACTGGTCCATTTTTGTTTGGAAAAAAGCCTGGAACATATTCCTGAAACACAGCCTTTTCTCTCAACAGCTCAAATATCTGTCTGAATTTCAGTGGATAATTATGAAATTCAGTTATATTTTCAAGTGCTGTTCTAAAGAGTAACACAAATGAAAATGTACTCAAATGTTGTGCTGACCTTAGATCATGTCTGTTACGTATGCAAAGAACAATCTTCAAAATTCCTAAACCAGGCATTTTTAAATAAGTGATTTGTTTGTATGTGTAGTAAGAGTAGTGAGCAAAGAGATTTTGCCTTTTAAGCTTCCATCAAGTTTTAAACAGCACAACTCTGCAGGGACTGAATGAATTGGTAAACACATCTCTCTTCATTTTAATCCCAAGCTGACTCCAAGATCTGTACTGCAGAACTTCAGAAAAAGCAATCAAGAACTACATCAGTAAATCCTTATTACAGATGACGCTTGTCAAAATATAGCTCCAGCTGTTCTGGGTTTTTGGGGGTTTTTTTTGCTGCCTATACAATCAACATTTAATTATTAATAAAATAGTTTGCATAATTTAGATACAAAATGTATTGTTTCTACTGATAATGGAAAATCCAAATCACCAACTTTGTTGAAATTTATGATGGTGATAAAAAAATATAGTAGTAAAGGCAACTCCAGGTTGCATAATAATAATAATAATAACAACAACAACAACAACTAAAGTTGGAGGGCGTACAAACAATTATACTATAAACCCCGTCTGGGTTTCCACATAAGGAAGAAAATCTAGTTATGAAGACACTTGTAATTGGAACTGCAAGAGATGAACTGGCTTCTCTAGTTAACACATCCTTACGATTTTTCAGGGTGGCAACAGCTATCTTAAAAAGAAACATGAACCATTTTTATACATAGCTGACTGCAGTTCTGAAATGAGTACAATTCATTCAATTTGGCATTCTTCAAGATAAGAGCTATGTTATGGTAATGGTCCATAAAGAATAAAAGTACTCTTCATGTAGAACAGTTTAGCCAAATCAGCAACCACAAAGGCTGGTTATATGACCACAGCTTAGGGATGCATCTATACTTGTATAATAGTTTCACTTAGGAATGCATTTCTAAGCTAGTCCACCTTTACCCGTTTAGTTTGCATAGGGGAGAAATCCTGATGCACAAACAAAATGCAAATAAAGTGAAACCAGAAGGCATGTACAAGGACTATGTGCACAGTGCACTGTGAACATTAGGACTTAACTAGGCTTAACCTGAAGTAAACCCCCTGAAACATTGGCAACCTATGTACTGACTGCCCCATGCTGCAATAGCTTCTTTGCTATGGTAACTTATTTGCCAGGTAACATACAGGACAATAACCTCTCTGAGAACAGTCCTGACGAACACTGAGAATGTCTACGACTGCTCTACAGAAATGACTGGCTGAAGTCTGATCATATACCATCAATCTGGAGATTGACAACATCCTAGCAGAAAAGTTCCTAACACCTACACCTGATGAAGGGAATTTTCCAGTCGTCTTCTAAATGAACCTGGAACACCCAAAGGTATCTGTATATAGGCTCCTCCCACTTTCCAGGGATAGCAGGTCATGCTTTGAAGGCACAGACATAGAAATGAGTTCCTGAGAAGTGACTGTGTGTATAAATCTCTAACATGGAACCTGTTCTGCAGTAAAAGTCTAGGAATCTTGCCCAGAGGGAAAGTGAAAAAAGAGAGCTTATAGAATCATAGAATCACCAGGTTGGCAGAGACCCCCCAGATCATCGAATCCAATCATTCCCACCAATCTCTAAACCATGTCCCTCAGTACCTCATCCACCAGCACCTTAAAACACCTCCAGGGAAGGTGAGTCAACCACCTCCCTGGGCAGCCTGTTCCAATGCCCAGTGACCCTTTCTGTGAAAGTTTTTTTCCTAATTTCTAGCCTAAATCTCCCCTGGTTGATCTTGAGGCCATTCCCTCTTGTCCTGTCCTCTGTCACTTGGGAGAAGAGGCCATTACCCTCCTCTCTATAACCTCCTTTTAGGTAGTTATAGAGAGCAATAAGGTCTCCTCATAGCCTCCTCTTCTCCAGGCTAAACAACCCCAGCTCTCTCAGCTGTTATGCATCTTATTATACATTCTGCCTCTATTGCTGGCCATCAAACAGCTTTGCCAGGAGTTACAACCATAGCAGGACTCACCTAAGGAGTGATGCACAGGGGAACACATCCAGACCCCATAAACCACAGCTTTCCTCCTTCCACCATATCTTTGCTACCCCAATCCTCTATTCACTGCATGAACCTAACTTCACATAACTGATTATATTTATTAACAGGATGATCACATAAGTTGTTAGTGTTTCCTNCAGCGGTCCAGCCTGTTCAGATCCCTTTGCAGAGCCTCCCTACCCTCCAGCAGATCCACACTTCCACCCAACTTAGTGTCATCTGCAAACTTGCTAAGGGAGCACTCAATGCCTTCATCCAGGTCATTGATAAAGACATCGAACAGGGCTGGATCCAGCACTGAGCCCTCGGGAATCCCACTTCTATCCTACAGAATAGCAGTAGTGACTACCTCAGTGATTCAAATCTTCAACATATGCCAACTTATCTGTACAGTTAACACTTGTCTGGGGAGCATCTGAATGTGCTGCTGCTTCTTAAGTCAGGATGTGCACAGTATGCACATGTATCAGTTGTAAACTCACATGTATCAGTATGCACATGTATCAGTTGTCAATAGAGATTAAATTTTCATTTTCAGTCTTGCACCTAGCAAATTTTCCTAATTTTCTATTTCCTACTATGAAGCTGAAATGTGACATGTGACAATACAATATTGTTTTGTAGGAATGTATAAGTACCTCATGTACTTACATATAGTTCAGAGAATTATTTATCAGAATTAATGAAAGGTAAGGGATCACGCTTTGTGGTATACTAAGTGTTTCATTTTTCACTCAGGTCTGCAAGTATAGCAGTTAGAAAAGATCACAGAAATGTCAGCATTATACAAGATTTCTGTGTAACCTTTGGGTCACAACGTATTTAAAAATACCATAGGATCTATGCTTTATATCACAAATACTCATATAAATGATAAATGTGTATATATATTTCACAATTTCCAACCACAAAATTAAACTCATTTATAACATCTGTTAATTCAATTGTATAATTTACCCTGGCAAATTAGACATTATTACCCTTGAGTGTTAAACAGTGATACATTTATTTTCTTTTTTAAAAGCCTTTCATATAGTTTGCTAGAAGACTTCACTAGAGGTCAGAATACAGATTTCTGCAAATTTCAGCCTATCCTGAATATCACATTTTTTCCCACTGAACAACACATGACCACTAGGTAAATAGCTTGTATTATGTAATACTAAGTTCCTTTAAAAATCTTTGCATAGACATTTCAACATCTTTGGTGGAAAGACCACAGAGACTCATTTTATATTTACTGATTTGTTGCTGATTTGTGAATTTTGATAGAGGTCTGCAATTTAATTTTTAAGATGGCAGTATTCAAGGTAATTAATCTGACTTCAGATTTGCAGTGAAGTGAGTGTAATGGCCAATACTATCACTAGTTAGAAACACTGCCATTAAATCATCTGCAGGTTTTCCTACTCAAGTACTAAATATCCAACAGTTCCACATAAGTTCCATGAATCTTGCCAAGGTTTGCACTGATATAAAGCAGCACATGTCAGAGAAAAAGATAAGACTACACTTTTCAATGTAACACTGCAGATCTCATCCAAAACCCAGAAAACACATCAGAAAGATGTCATTACACATAATAGCAATTCCTGATGAGACGAAAATGTCGAGACATTAAAAGATTTTGTGTGTACTCACTGGACATATGATTTCATAGAAGGGCACAATGCAAACACTCACCAACTATGTACTTCTTCATAAATGGTACTTACCTACAAAACAAATAAACAGAACAAAATCTTAAACATCTATGCAGATGCACATGTATATTTTAGTATCCTAAAAGATGTCAGAGGATTGCAATATTGTACTCACTTATAGAAAATGTTCCCATCAAAATATATTCCTAATTTTACATCTTGCACCACTGGCCATATATGGTTAGAGTTACTTTAAAAGGATTCTCATTTCAGCTTTATTTTGCATTTTTCCATGCAAAGTTTTGCACTTTTCTTTTGCAAAGACTTGCAAAGTTTTGCTATCTACACAACATGCAAATTTTAACAATCAGCTACAATGCAAAAATATGTTTCAAAAAGTACAGGGGTTTAGCTACAAAATCAAATAATACAGTAATAACAGCTGTAAGAAGAATTAGCATATACCTGTGCAGGTTAAGAAAGATTAAAAAATTATCTTTTTTATGTGGCTTTATGCTTCAGTTTCAGGTAATGCTACTGTGCAATTCCAACTATTTATACTATCACAATACAAAAATTGTTCAAATATATACATTTTTAGCACTGAATAACATTGTTTATTTATAGGTCTAACTCTTAAATCATATCTGCTGCCAGTCTTTGAAGAGTAGAAAAACCCCAACATGACACATAACTGAATTGTCCAACTTCATAAAAAATCAGTAAATAATCAGATTGCAATAATACTTTAGTCCTCAAATACCCAGTCATGTGACACATAATGGAGAGTGAATAGACATGATTAATCTTGCCCTTTAGAGTAATTTCATATTGTTAAATTATAAGTCAATCTTTTGTTTTAATTACTTCTTGCAGGGGAAAACAAACAGATGAAAGTTCTTAACTGTTAGGAATTTCTAAGATGGGAATTTTTTGCCTGTGCTTAGACAAAGGTCACCACAATGCAAATGAATTCTACAGTTGTGCAAAATAGGTTCTAAATCACTATGTATGCGCATACAATGAAAAAACAGCCACAATGAAAACCAAAAATGAAGCCTTACACCCAAGTACTGGCATTACTGCATAGGGTTGGTCCATACTCTGATAGAGATGTTCTAAATTATTTTGTGTTGTTGAATGCAAATGTTTCCATGCCTATATGTCTGCAGGCCACAATAAAACCCATTATTTCCAGTATGCCAGAGCAACAAAATGCTTGAGCATTTGTCAGCTATGGAAAGGTTTCAGTTCTGTTCAAACTAGAGATAAGAATGAGATTTGATATGAAGAGCCTGCTATGACACTGACAAATGTAAGACTTTAATTTGATTCACATAATGTTTTATTGGTTGTGAGCTGCTTCTGCACAACAGAACACAATGTCAGGACCTACATCAAACTGAGCTATATTACATATTTATGAATTAGCAGTGAAGCTGCAGCACTGGCTGTTGTAATGCTGTACTCAGTAACCTGGTTACAGTAGTAATTGACTTTACTTTTTCCTTTTCCTTATCTAGGTTCTATGACACAAATGCTTCACTCTTGCCAACCAAGGAATTCTGTGATTCAAGTAAATATGCCCGTCTGTACATGATGTGCATGACAAAGCTGAAAAGACATGTCTATATTTTAGAAAAACAACTTGCCTCATCACAGTTCTGATACACAGCCAGAAAAACAGCCAGAAAACCATGAGACAAATATGACTTTTGATAAAGATGTTATCCCAAACTCAAACTCAGAACAGCAGACGTATGCATCTTGGACCATCCAAAATGGTAGGTGGTCCTGGTCCTCTTTTTACTGTAACAATTGAGATAGTATACACTTGAATTGGAAAGCTATTGGAGGTATTTCCTCAAGGCTGACAGGCATTTCAGTTTAGGAAGGCTTGGAAAAAGAATTGTAACTCAGAATTTTCCATTTCAGCCATCAAAAAACTCCTTCTAACAAAATCTTTACAGACAACAGATGGAAGCCACAAGAGTTACTGTTGCCTTCAAAACATTCTTGTTCTAGGTACTAAACATTGGGGAAAAATAAATAAAATATACCATAGTATTAATTATCAAAAATGCTTTTATTTTTCTAATGACACACACAATTTCTGTCATTCCTTATGAAAGAAACACTGAGATGAAATTCATAATCTATGTCTAGCCTGTTTCCATAAATATTTGTATCTCTTGGTATTAGTTTTTGAAATTTATTTACATCAAGCTAAAGAATAATGAAATTGAGGTTACATAGGGCATGGCACGCTCAAATGGAAAAAAATCCTATGGCATTCAAGGATTCCTCTAACTACTAATCTCATCAACATATTCAATATTTTCCAACATATCAAGCCCTGCAAGCAAGTCTTAGCAGACTTACAGCAGCTTATGCTACCTGCATATAGTTGTGCAAACTTCTACATATATCATGGAAAGCTTGCCTCTGTTTGCTCATGAAGATCAATTGCATTACCCGAGAACTTTTTACTGTCCTACCTGAAGTCTAAGAGATAGCTCATAGTCAAATTGTATGAAGTCTTCAGTACTGACTACCGAATATATGCACAGATCACAGAAGTAATTTTATGATTTTTTTTAAATACTAAAAGAAAATGAAAATTTCTCTATCAAATAAAACTTAAAATAAGAGACTACAGTCAGATGATTGTCAGTCTTGAAGTATTCTAATCCAATTGACCCTACACAGTGTAAAACAATGCAACTTTTAATACTATATAGCTCCACAATTTTTTGTTGCTTTTAGATGATTTGTGACTTAAATATACTGCAAATGAATAGCTTAAGAGTAAACCTTAATGGCCACTCTACCTATTCTACTTTCAAGCTGCAGGTCTTCTGTCATTCCACTTTTCTGCCGTTTCAGAGAACAGAGCAGCAAGTACAGTTAAGCATCCCTTGGGTTTACAAGACAGTAGTGATGTTTTCCAAGATTTTTAAATACAAATTTTTGAGGAAAAGAGTACTTTTCCCACTCGATGTTATATAATATTTTGTTAAATAATAATTTAAAATCATAAATAATTCAAAGCTGCAAGTAAAATTCCCTTCTGCCTGATAAGATGAGAAACTTTAGAATATTATCTTCCTTTTGCACCAATCAAAATGTTGTGTTCTTTATTGCTACCCAACAAAGAGTGATTTTTATTTGTGGCTATGCTATTTTTTTCCCTTACACATGAATTTTAACTTTTGTAATTTCTCAAAAACTCAAGGACATTTGCATTCCCTATTAGGAAACATTAGTAGTACAAAAATATATTTGATACATTAGAATTCTACAAGGATTACCACAAGTGAAGCTACTTTAGCCAAACTATTCATGTTTATTTCACAGCATTATAAAGACTTCAAAATTCTTTGCAAGCTGCAGTTACCAATTCATTTACTTGTATCACACAGAAATTAACCAGATAGCACAAGTGCACATGCTATTGACTTATGCAAGGTTAGTTTTCTTTTTTTTTTAATCTTTTGCTTTAAAAACATTATAATTAATACTTACACATATGAAAAACAGATCTGTACAAAACATACAATGGTTTATAACATCAGGACACATGAAGGCAAAAGCCTGCCAACAAGATGAAAACCTCAATGTGCAATGTATCAGACATTATGTAACAAAAAAATAATAATGAGTTTAGTCTTTATAAAGAACTAATTCTATTTCATTAAACCTAGACTGTAGGCTTTCTTATGAGTTATTAAAACTGGAAAATATGCTATCAAAATAATGCAAATACTCAGCTGGAAAATTCAAGGAGTTATTTCCTCTTAGATTAGTTTATCTCCCTCATTTCTAGAGTAAGAACTTTGAACTAGCCTGAGGCTACCTTCCTACCTACTGAATTCACAGTAAAATAAATAGGAGCTGAGAAACTGCTACCTGTTCACAGGCATGGGCTTGCAGTCACACCTGCATTACATAAACTTTTTTAAAATTAGACTGCCATGTGCAGGCTCTTGCCTCTCACTGCCCCTTTACCTCTCAGAGTATGCAACTACCTGAAGCAAAGTAGCAGGGAATAGTTGCTGAATATTTTCAGTACAAAAACTTGTGGGTTTTTCTTGTTGGTTTTATTATTTTTATTATCTAAGCATAAATCTTGTATGTTCAGTCTGGTGACATCAAAGTTGTTAGCATTCTAACACAATTTTTTCTGTTGCTAATTTCTTCCTCCACCTGCATTACATGCACCAGTATTCATGATTTCATATTCCTAAAAGCAACAGAAATTAACTGTCATATACTATCACAGTGATGATACATTAATCAGAACAGAAAAGAGAACAGACAGGTATTACTTAAGGTCCACAGGAAATCCTCTGCCATTAGTGGAAATTTTGTGTTTTAAAGAGGGGAAAATAAAAGAATAAACCAACATAACTCTATTTTTTTCTTATTATTTATGTTTGAAATTCACCACAAAATGAAAAACTATTATCATCCCCCAACAATTACTTAGTGGTATGCAAAATCACCTGAGGAGGAGATGATTCTCTTTGAATAAGTGTAATAACAAACAATATAGAATTCAGATTTCCTTTCTCAATGCTATTCCATAACTGCAGATATATATCTTATGTATTTTATCTATTAAGTGATCAATAACAGTTTCTCAAAAGCGGCCACAGAATTTCAGCTGTTCAAAACATGTAACCACTCTTACAACTCTCTACCAACAAAACCACCATCTTAGTACAGGAGTGCAGAGCAGTGGATATTGTCTGCCTCCACTTCAGAGAGGTTTCTGATTATGTCTTCCACATGATCTTCACAGAGCGTCTGATGAGGCACACACAGGATGGACAGTGAGGCAGACTGAAAACTGGCTGAACAGGTGGGTACTGAGAGTGGGGATCAGCGTCAGTAAGTCTAGTTGGAGGCCAGTAACTAGAGTGTACCTAAGGGATCAACACTGGATCCAATCCTGTTCAACATCTTCATTAATGATCTGGATGATGGGGCAGATCAAAAGCTTAGTGAATTTGCTGATGACACAGAACTGGGAAGAGTGGCTGATGCACATAGAAGGTCATGCTGCTATCCAGGGAAACCTCAACAGGCTGGAGAAATTGTCTGGCAGGAACCTCATGTAGTTAAACAAGGAGAAGACCAAAGTTCTGCACCTGAACAAGGACAACACCAGAACTAGTACATACTGAGAAACAGTCAGCTGGCAAACAGCTTCCCAGAGAAGGCCCTGGGAGTCCTGGTGGACACAAAGTTGAATGTAAGTCACCAATGCTCCCCTGTGGTGAAGAAGGTTCGTGGTCTCCAGGCTGCATTAGAAGTGTTGCCAGCAGGTTGAGGGAGGTGATCCTTCCCCTCTGCTTAGCACTGAGGGGGTCATAACTGGAATAACATGTCCTGTTCAAGAGAAGGACCACTAACATGATCAGGAGTCTGGAGCATCTCTCATATGAGGAAAGGCTGGTAGAGCTAAAACTATTTACACAAAATAAGACAAGAGAAGGCTCTGGGAGATCTTATCGATTTATACAAATATCTGGAAGGAGGTTATAAAGAAGATGTAGCCATGATCCTCCCAGTGGTGCCCAGCGACAGGAGCAGAAGTAATAAGCACAAATTGAAACACAAGAGGTTCCCTCTGAACATCAGGAAACACTGTGAGGGTGACCAAGCACAGGTAAGTGTTGCCCAGAGAGACAGTGGAGTCCCCATGTTTGGACATACTCAAAAGCACTCTGGAATTGTTCCTGAATAACCCACTATAGATGGCTTTGCTTGAGCAGAAATGTTCATCCAGATGACTTCCAGAGGTCCCTAGCAGCCTGCATGGTTCTGTGATTCCTTTATTCTATGATAAAACCAGACTGAACAAATGAATCTAATTTACATTTAATAGGGAATAATCCATCTTCCTTGTTGGAACAGAGTAGATAAATCATATCCTTTTAACTGTCTTTTTCACAAGACATCTTATGCTTATCAAAGAACTTCTCATTTTCGGCATGCATATTTAATAGTCATTTTAATAAGTGACTCCAAAAAACATTCTTTGCTTATTTTTAAAGAAAGCAGATTAAAGGATTATAAACCATATATTTCTTCTTTGAATGATTCTTTAAAATAAAAACACTGTTTATTTTTCCAGCCATTAATGTCCTGCAGTCTACTTATTCATTAAATATCTCTTTTACATTTTGTCTTTAAAATAATCATCTTTTCTAGAATACAATTGCTCTGTGTCCCTTTTGGCATTTCTAGAATAGTATTCTGATGCTTCTGACATTTGTATAACAGTTGAAAAACAGCCTCAAATTTGACAAGGGTAGATAACATAATCAATCACTTTCACAAGTCTTTTCTTTTTTTTTTTTTGTAATGATATTGTTATTTCCATCATTTGGAAAAAGCAAATACAATCTGTCAGTATTATTTACTCATAGCCTGTCTTTTTCAGCTTTGAAATACAAAACCACCAAAGAGATTTTAATCAAAAAGAATCCACCGTTAAAAGTTTGAAAGTTTATTAAAAAGCACTTTACTTGCACATCTTATACATATACTTACGTGTATAAGATGTTTCTCAAAACATGCTTCCGATAACATTAAAAGAGCAAGGGATAGTAGGAAAAAGAAAGCTCACAGTATGATTTCACACCTTATGATAGGTTTGCTACATATAGATGTTTTGCCTCAGATTCTGGCCTAAATTATTGTCTTGAACCAAAAGGAAGCTGCCTTCTTTCAGTTTCAGCATTTCTGTATGAGAGTACTTGTAACAGTACTCAAAACAATATGTAGTTAAATGAATATCATAAATTAGAAATGCATATTATCTTTAATCAAATAGATTACTTTAATCACATTAATGGACTGAAATATATATATACACAATAATGGATTTTTTTTCAACTCTTTGTTCTGCTAATAATGGGCACTAATTACCTTATGCAAAGATATCCAACTCACAGTTAAACTTCCTTTAAAAGTTGTAATTATAATCTACATTGTTTCATGACTCACATTTAATAACATAGAGGTGGAATACTGTTGCTCAGCAAAACTGAAATTACCTCTATAGCGTTTTCTTTCCCTTTTGCACCAGCAGTCTTAGAAAGCCACATGAGACTAGTTCGTATGTAAATCACCTTTAAGGAGCTAAGACATCACAGGCAAGCTCAGATAACTGGGCTCACCCCAAAAGCTGAGTACTTTCTCATGTTTACCCACTTACATCTTTCAGGAAATTGTGAAAAAACAACCTTTTCTCTCTTTTACCAGTTTTACTGAATCTTTGCCTTACACTGTTTGCAACAATACATACTATTACTGTTGCTGTTATTAATGCATTGCATTACGACCACCAAAACCCAAACATTCCACAGCCTGATATCCTTTATGAATTAACAGTTTTAAAACACCTCTAAAGTCACTAATCTTGTTTTCTACACTTCCAAAGCCATTTGCAGAGAATGTATTTATATGCATACCAGTGCCCGATCCCCTTGAAATGCCTGTTTCAGGTGCCTGTTGCACCTTATTTCAAGAAGTTTGTGAACTTTTACACTGTGGTCTCATTTTCATGGCACTAACTAAATGATAAATTGAGCTTTGCTCTAAGCTTCCACCCACAATCACAGAACCCTAGACTATATTGTAGGATTGTGTAATTCAAAATATCTGGCATGCCAGGATGTAAAAATTAAAATTCTAGTCTTGCTGGGGCTCAGGTCAGTAAAGCAGAGGTAGTGTGGTTACTAAAAGCCTCCTGAAAGATGAGCAAGTCTCCCTGCAGTAACAAGTTTTTGCAAGTTTATTGCTCTGTGTTTTTTGGCCACGTGCTATTCTTACCATGCAATAGATGTGAAACAACACAAAAGAGCTTTTTTTTCTTAGTGAAAGAACAGTAGGTTCTCACATCAGCCAAAACATGGCATTCAGGGTGACTGAGGACTTTTTTGAATGCTCCACAGAACCAGAGCTTTCTCAAAAAAATCACACTTTTAACAAGGATCATACTTCTATGATAAAAAAAAAAGAAGAAAGAAAAATTGAAACAAAACCACTCCCCAAGAAAGAACAAACACATTCAGTCTTTTCCCTCTAGAAGCTCTCTAGTAACAGTCTGTTTTAGTGATCTGCTTCTCTGCCAACACACTCTCAATGAGAGATGGAAGACACGAAGACTTCAGGTGCCCCTTGTAAAGTGGAATGAGTATCACTGCAACCATCTTGCCTTCCTTCAGTTCTCATGAGAATTTCCAGTTCTTGCCTCTTTCTTACTTAGGAATTGGGAAACTTACAAAACAAATGTCTACAAATCTGCTGTGTTCCAACACATTTCTCAGCAGCTGAGGAGGAGAGTATGATGCTAAATCCTTTCACATTCGTCTCCCTAAACCTGGAGCAGAGGGTCTGTTTAAGCAGCTACTCTCAGAAGTGCCCAGGGAAGCAGCAGCAAAGTATACCAAGGAGCACTGAAAACAGACAAACTTCCAAGTAGTACAAAGCAGAGCTCAGGGCTGGTTTTGTTGCTAAATACTGCTGTATAGCTTCATATTGAATGAATACGCTTAAAAGGACATTACAAGACTGGAACATGGGTCATCAATGACAAACAGATGGAAGGCAGGGGATGTGCTGCAAATTCATACAGTAATTTATTTAACTATAACATGAGCTAAAGTCATAACAGCTCATCAGCTGTTAATTTTTTACTGAATTGTTTGTTCAGACATTCTGGTCTGCTAATAAATTTTTCATGCCTTGCCTTCATTTCAGGCTCTTTCAATGCAGAATATCCTACTTACGTAATCAATATGGATTGAAGAGGGTACTCAGCATCTACTGCCATTTTATTTTGCCATTCATTATAACTGACTTGCAGTGAACATAAGCTTTTTATATACCTACAAAGCTACAATTATATGAATCCATAACTCAGCAGGATACACCTCTACATCCAGTTTAATTTGTTCTAGTTGACATATTTAGCCCATACTCTAATCCCACTATAGACGGTCAGCTGAAAAGTGTTAGCTTCTTAGATAAAACACCAAATATGCATAAAATATTAGCACAGAAGGTGCAACATAATTGTATAATTTAATAAAGGCTGTATCTATGTACCCAGAAAAACACCTGAAATCTTTCCAGGTGAAGGAATATAGAAAGTCACAGAAAGTTAGCATTTTCCATCCTTAAATAATGCAGAGTACGAGTTGTAAAGTAGTAAGTTAAATTCATTGTTATACCTTCTGCAACAGATGAAACCTTGTGTTATAACACTACCCCAAAATGTCCTTTAAAGAGGGAAAATGTGATAAATACCTTCTCAATAAAAGAAATATTAAAACCAAATAAACAGTGAGCAGAGAAAATCTGTACTGGTCTCTAATTAGGTTATGTGCTCTCTGAAATTCCTGGGAATGGTAATTTTACCTGACAGCATGCCACTGCCTGCCTGCTTTCTAGTCTTAAAAGTAAAAAAGGCAGCTCTTTGCCTTAAACATTTCTGATAAGTCACTCACATACTGAGCTAAAAACTGTGGAAAACAACAGTGAATTTTAAATTAATCTACAAGAGAACTGGTTTTAATAATAATAAAAAAGACAGCAGTGGTCCACAACATATGTAAGGGTCCTTCCCGGACATTCTTAATTAGACTATATTGAATGACAAAAAAAAGACTTTAAAAAAGGGGCATATATCTTAGAAGTCAAAGAGATGGAATTATAAATAACCTTGAAAAATGCCTGCCCTGTAAATACTTAATAAGAACAAGATAAATCAACTTATGCAAGAGGGACAGGATGGCATTTTAATTTATTTTCTGCAATATCAAAGTAAAATAAAGGTTCATTTTAGCAGCAAAATAAGAATAAGATATTCCCAAGCCTCTAGAAGTAGGCTTAGCAGTGTTCCCCACACACATCCTCACTTCAAACTCTTGTTAAGTTCTTAGAATCATAGAATCA
>WAAB01021636.1:131112-144680 GCA_013389865.1 Piaya cayana | reverse complement strand
ATTATGGAATGTATTCTGCAGCTGCAACCTCTTGACAGATGATCCTCCCTCTACACCAACAGCATACTTCAAGATAATTGGCTGAAATTTTCTTAGCAAATAATTATTTGACCAGTTAACGCCGTTAGTCTGCAGAGTAATGAATAGTGAATAGACTTCTAATTTCTGTGAAATCCTGCATTTTTACAAACAGAGGAAAGATAAAGAACATCTTAAAGTTGTTAAACAAATAAGTTCTTTTGAAAATGCTGAAAAGATGCAAAAGTTTTCCGTTCCGCAAACACACGGAAACCAAATGCTGTTTGGAATTGATGCTTAAGGGAGAAAGCAGTAAAATGAGAGGTGAACACAGGCATATCAAGTTTATGGAATTGCTTTTAGACAGGGTTTTTGAATCCTCCTTGAGTTTATTCACCCAGAATCAAAGTAAAAGATGACCTGTGGAAGTCAAGACCTACATTCAAGGTCTACAGTGTTCTGTGAAGAATTTTCCATTTAACTATTGCTATGTTCAAGCTACTTTCAAATATTATTCAATTAAATGATACATCAAATAGAAACTACACATGGCATATTTCTCCTTCACATGTGCAACGAATAATCAAGCAATTTATATCAATGTTAGATTAACAGTCTGTGTTCAAGCTATGGGGCATGTCACCCTCTTATTGCTCTGCCAACTCAAAAGAGACCAGCAATGGAGTTTCTTTGAGATGGAACATCTTTAAAGGGACTTTATAATTGGACAGTAATAGTTTCATACCTGAAATATTTTTCCTTTATAATATTTAAAGTGTGTGGGCAAGCTACTGCAATGACCTGTATTAAAAATGCTATTGGAAGCTATCAGAAAAAAATAAAGAAGCAACTGGGAACTATGTGGAGAACACCTGCTTGCTCTTCTATTTAAGAAGAAATCAGTTAAGTAATAAATGTAGGTGGAAAAAACCCCATCAAATCTACTAGTCAATGACCAAACCAGGAAAATCTGAAAAATAAATAAGACAGTAGGCAGAAGAGTATTTGCAGAAGCAGCAAGAGCTAAAGACAAAAAGACAAAGTATTTTAAGTACAAGAATGGAAAAGTAGCTGAAGGCACAGCATTTATCAGACTAAAACAATGGCACATTTGAACCATCATGTTCTGCAGTAATTTGCCTGTGGGACAGAAAAATATCTTATTTTGAAATCAGATGGAAATTAAAATGCAGCACTGTCTCCCAGGTCCTTGTTTTAGGTAAGTTTTGTGACAGCTCCAATGTCAGAAAAAGGTTCCTATCTTAGTTTCTGTACTTTGGGCTAAGAAAAATAAGCAAGAAGTAAGACTTTGATGATTCTTTTGTCAGTGTGTATATGGATGTAGATTGAAGTTATCTATTACTTTCTTCATAGGGTTCAGGGAAGTTGCTGAGATTCCAGTGATATGAGCTTAATTTGAACTAAAGATGGTTAAAAGTTTAAATGTATGAAACTGGAGATTCAAAATCAGCATGTACTTTAAATATCAAAAAAATCTTGCCTCAGTACTTTTACTCAGTGTCACATTAAATATTTGAGCTTAACCTTTTATGAAATTTAAAAAAAAAGTTTTTATTTGATTACTACGTAACTCGCTGATGCCTCAGATTGGAAGGGTTAACCCAACTGTCCCCAGAGACCATCCAGCTGAATCTCAGCATTGGTTCTCCCAGGCTTCAGATTTGCACGTCTGAAGTGTTCTGTAAGATTTGGTCCAACTGCAAACTGTCCTGACACTGAAATTGTGAAGAACAGAATCTCGTTCCATGCGCACGTGTTCAGGGAATGTTTTAGCTCATCCCCTGTGGTACTGATGTGATTCCCACCCTGATTGCTCCTCTATCTCCATCTTTATGCTGGCATTAGCTGCCAGTTGACCTTCCCGGGATCTGACATGTCTTGTTGTGATTGGGACAATAATTCATCTTTATAGATTTTGTTTTCCTGCATTAGTTTTCTTCCAGCTTTGCAGAGACAGAAGAGATTCTGTGTTACTACCAGGCTGTGTCTATTTTTACTGTTTAGTTCAGCACAGGGGTGTGCACTTCTTAAAGGAATAATTAGATCTTCCAGTGCTCTGAACAGACTTCATTGATTAAATATTAGCAGTTTTTCAAGCGTAGGGTTGGGTTTTTTGGGGTTTTTTTTGGGGTTTTGTTTGGTTTTTTTTTTTATGTTCTAGCAAATTTGTATCCTTCTCATGTGTGTTTGTTTAAGTAGAGAACAACCATGTTGAAATGGTGCAAATTTTCTTAGCTCCTTAACTTAATAATATTTTGTGATTATCCTATATACTAAGGTTTAAAAAGTTTGGGAGCAAGGAATGGAAGCAGGGATGCAACATTCCTTCCATCTCCTTTTCCAGTCTAAATAGTAGCACACGCAATCTTTCTTCAGTCTCAAACTCAAGGTTAATGTTGGACAGCTTTAACGCTGTTGTGGAACAACCGAATGAACAGCGAACGGCACAGGGGAATTTGAAAGCCAGTTCACCCAGCACTGCAATCTAGCTTTCATCTAGTTGGTATTCAGAGGCTGCAGCTTTAATTAGAACTGCAAGTAACCTTGATATGATCTTCAGTTTAGCTAAAAATACCATTACATATGAGCAATTACTCCAAAGCAGTATTGCAAAAAGTTATTTGCCAGTCCAAGTTGCAAGAAAATCCATGATTTTTTTTTTTTTTTTAAAATTCATGGGGCCTTTTACTTTTGCCTTGCAATGTTACTAAAACATGCTTTTATTCACAAAATTCTGCAAAGGAAATGATACATATGCACCCATGAACTGATGGTCATAGCTGGCTTGATTGGAGACAGATCAAAGCAAGGGAGGAATGTTAGTGGAATTCGGAAAATAATTATATGGCATCATGAGATACATAAACAGTTAAATGGCTGCTGGGAAACTTATGCAGGCAAATGCATTGAATTAATGATTCATCTAATTTTGAATGATGGCTAAATATAATCATTCCTATCTGTTAAAGGGTTCTATATCTCTTGGATACTTTTCTCATGGGAAGTAGTTCCCCCAGTGTCAATCAATTCTTCCTACTTGAAAAACAGCCACGATGAACCTTTGAACTAATGGAGTAGGTTGTCTTTACCTGCATCTGTTTTATAGCCTTGTAAGTGATTCAATTTCTGCGATTTTACTCTTGATTTATGTTGCTATAAAGAAATAAATAAAAATATTAACTAATACAGCCACACAATCTCCCTGTAATTATATAGATATTAGCTGTATTAGCCTCTTAATGTCATACTTCGAAATCTGGGATAATGAACATCAGCTGTCTTACAGAAAGGTTAGGGAATATTAATAGCTCCAAACAGAAGAAAAAGATCAGTTATGGTTCTAAAAACCAAATTGCTGAAAAATGTATTGTGTGTGAACTTAGTATGCAGTCATTTATGCATGATTTTGTATGCATTTTTTTCTTTCCTTGTATACTTTTATATAATAATTTACATACTGTCTCTCCATCAACATACCCTTGAGACCCTGATCTGATGTTTTGCAAGTTAAACCCTCATTGGTTATGTTAAATGGAGCTAAATATATATTTCAGAAAGATGAGGAGGACGTATCACTATTGACATTGCCTCCTGGAATGCAGGGACTGGAATGAAAATCGTCTTGAAATCTTGATCTGAGCCTTGTTGGAAGATTTTATTTATGTCACATTTTCACATTCTTCAATTCATTTTTCACGATGATTTCTATAAATATATGTAGGTTTTGGCAATTGTAGGGTGCCGTAGCACAGTAAACTTTTTTTTTATTTGAAGCAAATGGTGACTGTGAAGATCATAATTCCATGGAACCACATGAATAGTTCTTATTCATGTATGAGGTTAGTACACAGGGGTTGTGTTATCTAAAGATTATGATGGCGTACATGCTAGTTTCAATTACATACCTTAAAATTAGTAGCAACATTTAATTTAAAGGCAAGTGGGCTTTCGTTCTGCTAGTGTTCAGGTTTAGTTTGTGTGTTCCGTGTGTATGNCAGGGAGGTGGTTGATTCACCTTCCCTGGAGGTGTTTAAGGCACGAGTAGACGAGGTGCTGAGGGACATGGTTTAGTGTTTGGTGGGAATGGTTGGACTCGATGATCCAATGGGTCTCTTCCAACCCGGTGATTCTGTGTGTGATTCTGTGAGTGTAAAGATTATGATGGCGTACATGCTAGTTTCAATTACATACCTTAAAATTAGTAGCATCATTATATTAAAGGCAAGTGAGCTTTCGTTCTGCTAATGTTCAGGTTTAGTTTGTGTGTTCCGTGTGTATGTGTATGATTTGTGCAGTAATTTTTCTATTGTTTCAAACGGGGAATTTGACTTTTTAAACTTCTTTTATGTATTTAGTAATAATAACAATAATAATAAAATAATTAATCAGGCAATCACACAGGTGGCGTGTGCAGGATTCCCAGCCTAGATTTGACTTTAGGATGGCCAGTCTGTCTCCCTGTATTACACCCGAGCTCATATATTAAAGTGGTTTTTTGGTGTGAATAATCAGTGTCATTCATAATACATTTTGTGTGCTCTTCTTAATATAGTGGCATTACTGAGAACTGCACGTAAAGTTCATCATCATCTAGTCTGTGAAACCCTAGGTACTTGCATCAGACCTGCATCAAATTCTTGTGCAGTGTTTTCTGTACTTTGTTGCTCTAAGTTCTGCTTGCTACCACTAAGGTTTTTTTGCATATTTCATCTGATTTTCTATTTTTATCATTGTTTCCACCAGCTAGTAATTTTTGTCATTTAATTACATTATCTGCTTGGTCAGATTAAAGATTTTGCCTACACCAGATTCCATACAAAAGGGTGAAAAAAAGAGAGTTGCAAATACTTGAAAAGTGGCTTCTTCTTAGTGACTTAGTAACAGTTTTTAGAAAAGGCTTCTCTATCTAAATGTCGGTAGCACTTCATTAAAGCATCAGCAACATAAAAGCAGATGTTGCTCTTGAAAGACCTGTCCACTGAAAGACCTGTCAAATCCATTGCTCTCTAAGCTTTTTTCTGTTACAAATGTAATAACTGTTCTTCATCCTTCGTGTTGTTGCTGTTCATCATCCTCTGAAAATGTTTTTACATGTATTATTTTGTATGTTTTTACTGACATTTGCCTTTTTCGTTTTGAGGTCTCTCTCTGCTACTGTAAAAGGGCATTTTTTCATGCTTTTTGTATGCCACATCTAATGCAGAAAGAGGAAAATCAACGATGGGTGTACATCCCTACTCACTCTGTGCTCTCCCTTCCTTTCATAATGTCATTTCTTCTGACGAATTCAGACAACATAAGAATTAGGTAAAACATCCCACTTATCTACCTGCCTGCCTACCAGTTTGCCCTGCGGTTTATTTGCCTACATACCAGAATAGACAAGATTAGTTACGTGTCCTGAAGACCAATGAGACAACCTGGCCATCACTTACTGTACCTTTTAGTTTGTGTAGATTCACAGAATCACACAGAATCACCGAATCACCAGGTTGGAAGAGATCCATCGGATCATCGAGTCCAACCATTCCCACCAAACACTAAACCATGTCCCTCAGGACCTCATCTTCTCATGTCTTAAACACTCCCAGGGAAGGCGAATCAACCACCTCCCTGGGCAGCATATTCCAATGCCTAATGACCCTTTCTGTAAAAAAACTTACTCCTAATCTGTAGCCTAAACCTCCCCTGGCGGAGCTTGAGGCCATTCCCCCTCGTCCTGTCCCCTGTCACTTGGGAGAAGAGGCCAGCTCCCTCCTCTCCACAACCTCCCTTCAGGTAGTTGTAGAGAGCAATGAGTCTTGCTCATGTGTCTTGCACATATGTCTTGCTCATTTCATAGGGGATGGAGAGAGAGTTTGATAAACCTAGAATAATGAACTCTATTAGAATCAGATCTCATAGTTCTGGGAGAATTTAGGATAATTTTTGACTTACTGAAGTTTGTTTAAACGCAGGTTATATAGAGTTAACTTGTAGGTTTTTAGTTTTCTTTTATTCATCTTGTTTGTGGGTTGGCGAAGGTGTGGTTTAGTTTTTTTCCCCTTGAATGTTTCTGTTATGGTTATTTTTGTATTAACACCAGATCCTGATTGTTGCGCTGGTCTAAAGGATAAACGTCAGCGAGCTCATGTGCACTGAGGGACTTGTTCTCCTGAGACCGTATCTCTGTTCGGCAGTTCACTGGAGCTCTACAAAAGACCGATTACAGTCAGATCTGACAGGCATTTGAATCTCTGTGCATGTCAACAACTGTCCTCAGATCAAGGGTGACGGAGAGATCTCTAGCTGTGTGCAAACAGATGTCAAGTCACTCAAGCAGTCCTCCTAGTTGTTGAATATAGATAAGTGGTAAATCACCTTAGGTCAAGGGAAAAAAAACATTGCAAGAAGGTAGAAGGAGAGCTAGGTGAAAAAGTGAGATAACAGCTGTAAAAACAGCTTGTAAAAGCTTCAGTTCATTCAAAGCATCAATAACTATAAAAGCACTCGAATTTTCTACTTTAATTAATGCAGTTGCTTGTGACAACGCAGCCTTCAGAGAAGAAGATGGCTTTAGAAATTTTCATCTAAGGGCTTGAACTACTGGTTACAGCATTGCCACCAGAAAAAAAAAGATACGCATTTGAAGGATGGCATGTTTGACTGAATAAGAGTCACTTAAAAGAAACAAAAGTGAGAATCCATTTCCATAACATGCAGAGCACTGTTGCGTTCCGGCATGACTGTGTTCAAACTTTGCTGTGCTCAAGGGATTTCTGAGGTTGCGTTGACCTTACTGCATTACCACCCTACTGGATTTTTTGTCCTACTAAATTCCTGTAAATCAAAATAGAACAGTAGTCACAGTGCCTGCAGAATTGCATACAGGAGGGAGAAAGGGTTTAATTACCTACAGCTTTCTACTGGGAAGCTATATGGAGACATAATGGGAATAAATATTTGGTTTCAGGCTCTATGAGTCCATAAATGTAACTATGCCTCTATCTTTCAAACAGTCTTTGATAAGGAGAACTGTCTTTCCGTAAAACCCAGAGGGAAACAGCAGAAAAAAAAAATAATTATTTTAAGTAATTTTCAAAACTTGGAGGATACAAAAAACCCCCCACAACCCTTTTCTTTATGAAATAGTTTTTCCCAGTTCAGTGCAGGCATAAAATTGATTTCGACCCATTGAGAACAGCTT
This sequence comes from Piaya cayana, assembly GCA_013389865.1. Lineage (NCBI taxonomy): Eukaryota > Metazoa > Chordata > Aves > Cuculiformes > Coccyzidae > Piaya > Piaya cayana. The sequence goes on along the minus strand of WAAB01021636.1, from coordinate 137,455 downwards.
TTCATTTCACTGAATCATAATGCATGCATGACGGTGGGACAGGGGCTGGAGTTGTCTGGCAAGGCTGAAATAGCTCTTGCTGCATCACTTCTTGGTGCAAAATTTGCCTGATGACTCTACCTGTAGTTGGTATGAGAAACTGTGAGAGGTAGCAGAACCTTCCAAACCCTTATCAAACTTTATTACTCATTTTCTTCTGTTCACATGCATGCAGTATTTAAAACAAAGTGTAAAGTAGTCCATTAAAAGCGATGATTTCCTTCAAATTAAGGTAAATATGGTTATAAACCAGGAAGACTTGCAGTCCAATAAAAACCAGAGCCAAAGGATGAATGTTGCAATAACAACCTAGTCTCTTTCTGTAAGTATTTATCTGTCCGTGGCATTTGTCCAGCACAAAGCAGATGGTATCTGAGATTCTGAACAATTTGAGCTACAGGCTGAAGAAGTCTCAGCTTGCCCATTAAAAATAAAAGAGAATTGTTTTACTTACTGGTCTTACTGATTTTGTTTAAGAGCTTCAGTAGAGCACAGAGCAGATATTTAGGATATAGTCCCAAAAATAATGAACTGGTGCAAGACAGAGATTGATCTTGTCAAGAGTTGTGTGTCTGTCTTGGAATATGTGGATTTTGTTGGTGAACAGGAGATGCCATATGCTGAAATAGCTCAGTATCAACTTTAATTAAATGTTAATGAGGAATTTATGGTATCAGAGAGCACAGGATAGTCCGATGGCTGGAGTGTTCTTCAAGGATGTGGAAAATTCAAGTTCACACATTTTTTCTGCTTCAGTTGAGAAACGTCAACCAGTTTACAGCATTCTGGGAACTCTTTTTCTGAAAGAAAACTAATTTTCTTGTTCCTACTCTATTCCTACTTGGAAAGGAAAAAGTAAACTGTAGCAAAGTGGCTAATAAAGATTAGCAATAGAAAACCTAGGAGAACTCTCAATTAAAAAAGACAACTTAAGAAAGTCATAAGCCCTATAAATTATAGGATGGGTCATTCAAAAGTTGTCTTTGTTTTTACTGAGATCTGTTGAGAAATCTGCTTCTTTAGAAGATGAGAGAAAGATGGTAAAATGCACAGTCTCCCTGGAATTGCTATGGCACAGAGACTCACCAGAGGTGATGAAAGCAAAGATGCAGAAGTGTTCAGAGAAATGAAATCTTGGTGCTAAATAGTTTTAGAAATGAGATGAAATGATAAGTCAGATGGGGAAAAAGAAGACTATTAATAGCGTGTGGCTGTTGGACTAAGATGACTGAGATGCCATTTTGAATACACATCAAGAGAAAAAATAAATCTGTTTAGTTAACATTTAGGTTTCTTTCTTCAGATATAAAAGGACACTAATTGTATAATTTGCTCTGAACTAAAAGTCACGCTATGAAATAGCCGTGCAGTAGTGAATTGACAGTTCTGCACAATACGCCAAGCTTGAACACCCTTGCCCCTATGGCACAGTCACTCTGAAGCAAAGTGCTCTGCACACTACCCAAAACTGTGTAAAAATCAAACTACGGAACAGGAAAGAGGATGTTCAGTACAGCAATTAGTCGTCAAATAGTGTAAAGCCTCTGAAAAAGAAGCTAAGTGATGAACAGAATGCTGCGTCCGTGTCAAAATCCACATGTCGAACCAGTTAACATTCTGGCAGAGAATGTGAATTTTGATAGTCTGATAAAATGATTTTGTGGATGTAAAATTTAAACTCTGAATAATTAACTGAGAACAAAGGATTTTATTTCGAAGTCAGAACGTCTCAGACTTTAAATAACTACAAAATAGGTTTCTGCTTTTAGTACCTGGGTAACTTTGTTCAAAAACCATGGCAATTTCTCTAAGAGCGCTACTGGGAACTAAGGAAGTTAACTTAGACCTCTGATTGAAAGTCTTTCAGGTAGTAGCTGTCTGTGTCTGCATGCCAGTAAACACACCAGGGAGGCAATATGAGCACTGTTGAGGTTTTGGAAAATTTATGGACCTCTACAAATCTTCCTCCTGTTTATCTTTCTACAGATAAAGGTGCCTCCATGGCAGTCAATAAAATATCTGTCTGTCTATTTTTAGACATACAAATCAAGTATCTGTTGACCTACTTGTAGGCATACAAGTATGTTTATTGAATATATCAATATGTGAGAGCTTTTTTTCTTCAACTAATTTACATAAAGGAAGAAGCTAGTTTCTTGGTCATTCATCAGAGCCTTTCAGTGAACATCGTAGGTCTTTAAGACAGAAGTGCACAAAAACATTATAGCAAATGTAGTTCTTGAGTTTAAAAAACTAAATTCTCTCTTACCCCATTTGCTGCATGTAGGTGTTTCCTAATATTTCATTTCTGAGCCTAGGCTTTACTTCCAATGTTGCTTTGATGATGCAGATATGTTTGTACTAATACCCTTTATTTTTATAATATATTTTATCTTTAATATCTATATTTACCAATGGATTCTGTAGCTGATCTTTACGCAATGTGAGAGGGAGAAACTTTTAAAACTAATATTCACATTCCAAGGTACACATGAGCCGCTGCCGGGAGCACAGAGCCTCAGAAATGTTGTTTCATGAAAGTAAATGGGAAAAGCACCTCTGTTCAACTGCAAAATAAAGTCCTTGAAATGTATTTGGATAGTTGTTCATAGGCCAGGAGGTGCACTTATTACTGTTCTTCTGTTAAAAAAAAAAAAAAAATACCTTGAGGCAAACTCGATACAAGCAAAGTTGAAGAACTATATCCCAAAGAACAGATGTGAAAATTAGGTGATATATTTGCAAGGAAAAATGGGGCCAATAGTTTTACATTGTGATCTGAGCTTCAATCCCTTTCTTTTAATGTGTAAAGTAAATGCACCAGGGTAAAACCAGTGTCTGTCAGAGAAAGGAATGTGAGCAGCAGAAAATAAGTCAGGACTGAAAAAAGTGCTTGAAAGGGATATTTAAAAAAATAAAAATAGAAAACCTTAAAAAACAAAGACTACCAGGAGATAGAGCTAACAAAAGATGGGAGAAAGGTCCCCCAAACAGCATATTGAATTTTTTTTTTTTTTGCAATAAAAGCATCCATAGGACAATAGTAGAGAGAAAGGGAAGCATCACTTTTCAAGTATTTGTTGTAGTTAAGAGGTCCAGAGGCTGGAACTATTCTTCATGGTGTGGGCTTCTCTTTTTTAATCATTCATAGCATGGGAAAAAAAGCAAAAAAGCTTCTATGAAAAAGAGCAAGAGGAAAAGTAACATTTAAAATACTTCCCTCTAACTCCATTGTTTACTTATGCTCTTTATAATTGAGATGTGAAGGTCAAAGATCAGGAAAAAAAGGCATTTCCCACATTCTTTTAGAACTGAAATGAATTTCAATAGCACAAGAATTGAAACATCATTTTTGAAACAGCAATTGGGGGTAAAGAGTCATCCCAGTTATTGATCTTCTTGGATTTAGAAGGGCTTCAAAAATTTTCACACAAAATGGGGGAGTCGACTGCCACAAATTGACAGTGAAGCAAATGCTATTGTTTTTTGTCTCTGTTTTAGTCAGAGAACAAATGCAGGTTTTACTAGGGAGAGGTTTTGATGTGTTTGTTTTTGGGGTTTTGTTTTTTGGGTTTTTTTCTATTTTAAGCAAGACTAACAAGGCAAAAATGAGTAGATTGGCACAACATTGGATCCCTACAGGCTTTGTACAAAAATATTATGTATGTTCAAACAGTGTACCAGCTCTCAAAGAGAAGATTGTGGTAAGGTACCATCTCCATCTTCTTCCAGTACAACACAAAAGAGATAATGAAAATTCTTTTCTATTATTATAGCAATTCCAATACTTCCTAACCTGCAATTCAATTCTTTGGTTAGGAAATAAGAAGTAATATTCAATTTCTTCATTGCCTTGGGGATATAAGAACCAGGATTAGTATAGTTGCAGCACTAAAAGCCCAGGTTGAGCCCAACTGTAGTTAATGATCAAGGTAAATAATTTAAATTAATTTAAAGTTTGTTTGTGGCAGCTGACTTAGCATCACTGACACCATACTTCAGTGTTCTATTCAGACGCTTCAGGTGTTTCTGCAGAGTGATGCTTGGAAGTGAAAATGGATGTCACCCACTGAATTTAGGGGACTTTTTCAATCTCAATATTGAATTTTGCTTTTGAAATTTCACCTAATTTCACTCCATTTGCCTTACATACTCTGGGTCTAGACCCAGAACACCCAGAGGTGTGGGAGGCAGAGAGCAGGCATGAAAGTCAATGTTTGCAAAAGACCTGAATGTTTTTAAAGTCAAATATCTGTAGATACCATTGATTGCTTTATGTTTCTTTCACGGAAAGGGTCATTGGGCATTGGAATAGGCTGCCCAGGGAGGTGGTTGGTTCACCTTCCCTGGAGGTGTTTAAGGCACGGGTGGACGAGGTGCTGAGGGACGTTGTTTAGTGTTTGATAGGAACGGTTGGACTTGATGATCCGGTGGGTCTCTTCCAACCTAGTGATTCTATGATTCTATGTTGGAAGGAAACAAGAGACATTGAGGTGGAAGAAACGGAACATTAAAAAAATATGAACACATGACAACTAAAATCACATCCTGCTCCTGTAGAAGTTACTTAAGGTTAATGGGAGTTAAGTGTGGATGAAAGCTGAGCGATGCTGGGAGAAGGAACACAATTATGTTCCTTTTTTAGGTTCTAACCCAGAAATAATACACAGCACAAAGGCAAACTTTGGAGATTAATAGGATATCGCTGTCAATGCAGCAGCCTGTAAATTGAATCCTTTAAATATATATGTCTTAAGGTCTTTAGGAGTATATTCAGGTAAAGAATAACTATTAAACTCTTTTCTTCCTGAGGTATTTTAGTCAGAATAAAGTGACTTTTGTTCTTCACCAAATGCCAAAGCAAAGCAGATAGATTCAGGAAGTAGAAAAGGAATTTCTTGAAATTATATTGAAGTAAGTGAACTACTACTCCTATAATCTGACTGTAAAGAGCGTAAATCATTCTGACAGCGTTCAAACTCACCCATGCATCTTCTGCAGTTATTGGATATATCCTTTCTGTCATTATTTAGTCAACCATTCTAGACTTTTTTTTTAAAAAAAGAAAACCACAAGCCATTGCTCTCCCAACAGTATCTGTTATGTGCTTTTACTTTCCTGGAAAATGCCTATTTTTTATTTAATGTGAAAAATAACTCCCCCTGCTCAAAATATACTTAAAGCAAAGCACTCACTCAGATCTACAGTAAGCCTATCCATGTTATAGGCACCGTTCATTCTCTGTAGGAATTACTGAATATTGATTCACTAGTAGTATTTAGGAACCACATCTTAAAGATTTTGGGGGGGTTATTTGTTTTTGTTGTTTGTTTTTAATATAATAGGAAAATAATCAATTTAATATCACTGTGCCAGTACATGTAAAGCTCAGTATAGAATTAAAGTTGAAAATACCAAGCTCATACCAGAAAATTAATTCACGCCAAAATGGCCTAGGTCTGTGTTGCTACAGGTAAATCAATGGGAAGGATTAAATTTCTTTTTTGTAAGTCATCATGAAATTACAGAGACAATTGTATGCTTTTCCTGTCTAAATCTGAAAAGATTTGTTTATATGTCTCTACGAGAACTTTATAGTGTTTGCTAAATATAGATCCAGTGTTAAATAATGGTTTTTCTATACTGACTTTTTTCTTAAGTGTTGAGTTGTAATGACAGTAAAGACAGTAAAAAACTTCTGGACAGAAACTCCACTTGTGTTTTGACAGAGTAGCATGTTCTACAGTTAATAATATACATAAAACCAGCATAATATGCATCTTCTTTATAAACCATTTTGACATTTCCTTGTGCTTGATGTTTGAAAACATTACAACTATTCACCTGAATATATTTTTATTTTAAGTTTCTTGACATATAAATATTGGGGCACAATATTGGGGCAAATTGTCTTAACAGCTGTTGTAAGTCCAGCTCAGCACACTCTGTTTTTATTAACTGGAAACTTTTTACTGGTCTTATTGTGAAAGTGATTAAATACTTTCAGTAAGCTGCTTTTATGACTGTTAAAAATACATACCTGTCTACTTTTGTGTCTTCAACACACTAATTTTACCTAATTATTTTTTCACCATAAACTTCTAGTACAGAATTTAAAACCCTTCTAAAACCAGTAGGCACAGATGTTAAGGCAAGTTGCATTCTGTGTCCATTTTACTTTGTCATTTTTTACCATTTCATATAGGTTTGCATGGAACAGATTTGATTTTATTTCATATTTCCTAAGAAGTTAGTTTGCAGGAAGGATGTTGAGGCTCTGGAGTGAGTCCAGAGAAGAGCAACG
>WAAB01021636.1:109131-127257 GCA_013389865.1 Piaya cayana | reverse complement strand
AGAGGGAGAATAACCTCCCTGGACCTGCTGGTCACACCATTTCTGATCCAAGCCAAGATGCCATTGGCCTTCTTGGCCACCTGGGCACACTGCTGGCTCATGTTCAGTTGCTGTCAACCAACACCCCCAGGTCCCTCTCCTCCAGGCAGCTCTCCAGACAGACTTCTCCTAGTCTGTAGCTCTGCTTGGGGTTGTTGTGCCCCAAGTGCAGGACCCGGCATTTGGCTGTGTTAAACCTCATCCCATTGGATTCTGCCCAGTGATCCAGCCTGTTCAGATCCCTTTGCAGATCCTCCCTGCCCTCTAGCAGATCGACACTTCCACCCAGCTTAGTGTTGTCTGCAAACTTGCTAAGGGATAATGATAGAATAGAATATAGAAAGATGGATGATGAGTAAATATGGTCAAACATGTTTTTATGATGTCTAATAGAGCTAATATGCAGCATTCAGATGTATTCTGTGTTGTATCCACTCGTTCTATTACAGCACTGGTTTGTTCTGTAAAGAATATCTACATGTATTTTTCCACAGCTATTGATACACTTTGGATATGTAAATATCTATAATGTAAATGTCGATGTGTTACAATGTTGCCGTTATTAGGTACTTTAATTGTGTAAGTAATTAACGCTTCTTTTGTTCACCTCATTATAATTTTTCTCAAACTGAGACTCTATTAGCAGCCCATTCTGTATTGCACATAGATGTCGAGTCATTAGAACAGTTGACACAAGCCAGCCTTGAGATGTGTGACACTAATTAAGGTAAAATCTCCAAATTAAAAGTAGGTTCCTTATAAGTAATGAGGAATGACCATCTACATGAGACAATATTCATTTTTTACTTCATTGATCATAAAGTATTGCTTTAGAGTATTGTAGTACATCACCAAAAAATTCCATTAACAAAGCATTTCTGTCTCTGCAAGTACAAAGAAAATTAATTATTTCTGCTTCCTGGAAACTTAGTGCATTTTTTCCCTCATCATCCTACAGTCTTTATTGACAGATGTTTGCAGATCTTTTCCCCCCCAAATAACCAAAGAATATAAATTTGCAATGATTTTGTTTATATGTCAGTATGTACAAGGATCTTCCTTTATATTCTCATATACCATTTGTGCAAGAGCTTAGTAAAACTGTGGTTTAGCTTTTTACATTTTAGAGACTGTAGCAAAGAACATAAATCCTCTCTCTCTTGTTGTCTATATGGTAAGTTTTACTGCACGAGTTGAAGCTGCGGTCATTGTGCGAGTATATAAAAATAATAAAACTTGTTGATGTGTAACTATATTTTTCGGGGCGGTTGTGATGGATGATTATGTTGTTTTTAATCAAACACCACTGGTGCACCGAGGTTTGCAAGACAAAAGAGAAAATTTGATTTTTAAGGGAAGTTTATGTTATATATGCCCTCTTTCAGGTTTTTCATTCTTCTTGCTTTCAAATATCAACCTGCTTTCTGTACACCTAAAGGATTTTATTAGCATTTTCTGACTGCAAAGAAGGGGGAGTTGATAGGGTGTGAGAGATAATGCATTTCTTCCATGGTATGTAATTTTTGCATGGTTACAGTTTTTCATTTATGACAAATTCGAATAAAAAGTTTAAGGGTAAAATTTATTAATATTTTTTAAAAAATCAGAACTTTTAAGGCTACGTGAAAGCCATGTCTATGCTGATATTTAGAACTCCAGCATATTAGAGTATGGGGAATGGGAAAGTGAGATTTACTGTATTGATACACTAGTAGGTCACGTATGTTCTTTTTCAGGCACTCTCTCTATACTTGTACATATATGTGTATTTAGAGAGTCCATAAAAAGAGGATAATTGTTATCTCTGGGACAATGGAAGTCAGATCATGTGTGCAGTAAAGCTGAGGTGCCAGCATCTAATGAAACAGTGAGAGAGCAGGAGGTTTTTATTTAGGCAACAGGCAAAAATTAATTATTTACCTTAACTTAGGTAAAGACCAGATTTTTAAAATCAGTTCTATAGGGATGAAGTTCTCATAAAATGAGCAAATTACACTCTTTTGCATCTTATTGCCTAAAGATGAAGCCTTGTTGGGGATATCAGTAGACAATGGAGGAAGTGAGAAAAAAAATCACATTAAAACGCATTTTTCTGTTGGACTTTAGGTCCTTGTCTCTTCATCTATTAAGTGCAGTTATGTATCTGCATTACCCTCTCCCCTAAACTAATTTTCATCCTGATAGAGTGTGGCAGTCTTTCAGTACTATATATTTATTAATTGATTTGTTACATTAATCTTCTGACACAGTGTATGAACTCCTTTGGAAGAATATTGGAACACTCCATGCAACTCCAGTCTTGTTTCCTCTCCATTTCTCTTTGCTTCTGCCAACATTTGTTCTTTGGGTTTTTGTCTGTAACTGGAGAGGCTGCAGAAGAGTTGGTGGGCAGGCAATGTTCCCCTTGTAGCCCTTAACTTTGTTTTCTAAAAATAAAATTATCATGCTATTCAATCCAGAAATGGTTAAATTTAGATATATTCAGTGAATAATTACTATTTTTTTCTGGAAGGAGGTCTTTTCTCCCTCTTGGCTGGGTGAATTTTCTGTTTTAGGTATTTTTTTGGATGCAAAATGTCCAAAGTGCATTTAGGAATCTAAGTGGATTTTCCTGTTACGAGCTGATTTTGTTGTTAGCAGCCTGATTACCTCTGTGGCTATTACAGCTTTAGTAGGTAGATTTACGTTAGGCAAACCCCACTTCTTGTTCAGATCCTGATTCTGGTGGCTTTTCTCGGGTGNCCACTTCTTGTTCAGATCCTGATTTGACTTCTCACAGCTTTATCACCCAATGAATTCTGACTCCAGCCCCATCCCATCCCACGCGTACCCAGAGGGATTTGTGGACAGTGATCCAAAGCTGAGCTGGTTTATAAGTCTTGCCTCTACCTCTTTTTACGTCTTCTTCAGCCTTTGTACAACATTTAACATCATTTTCCTACTTCTCCAGTGGCTATAGGCTACATTGCAATAAAAAGATGGGTCCTGTGGCTCTGTTAATTATTTACATCCGCGTGGTGACGATGAGCGAGCGTCTGACACGCAGCAAGCAGTGATCATGACGAAGACAGCCAAAGGGAAAGTGTTTGCTGGAGAGCCATCTCAAACAGAGCTCCTGACAGAGCCGTTATAGTGGCAGTACGCAAACAGTGAGTGTGGTTTTGAACGAAAAGAAGTATTTAAACAATTAAAATTATTACATACTATCAGCTTTAGGCTGCCTGCTGTTTGCTGTTCTCTAGTACTTAGGAAACACACAGAGGAAAAGGCAAGCAAGCGTTGAGCATCTTAAACCCAATATCCATAGGCTGTGCTTCGCACCTGTGAGTTGATTTATATAGAATAGTAGCACCGATGTTAAAAACCTATCACAGGAGTATAGAAATTGGAGTTTTGTGTGCCTCTATGAGGCTTGTTAAGCTTTGCAGATAGATAACCTTTTGAACTATGTGGTCTGTGGTACTAAACAAAATTGGAACCCATCCTTTGGAAGTGAGTTTCAATAGTATCTTTTGTTTTTTATTTATTTTATTATTATTAAACCTTGACTGACTAAATTATAAATCAGCACTCTGTTGCACAGGCTAAGATCAATGCAAATCTCTGATTGGATTTAGGAAATTTTGGCTTGGATTGCCGTGTTTCTTCTCCCAGTACAAAGCACATTAAGCCAAAGCCTTCTTGAAAAGAGAGTAGATACCAGAGGGCTGATTGTGTCCGTACTCCTTCATTTATAAAGAGAGAGGAGAGATGAGACGCTTAAGAGCTGTGAATCAGCACTGAAGACTGATTTTCAAGCTGTGATGACTCAAAGCCATCTTTTTTTTTATCGAAAAAGTTCTTCATTGTCTCTTTTGTTTCTGTATCGCTCTCCAGTCTTTAGCTCATCTCTTTCTTTTAGTCATAAGTTATAAGAATGTACTATAAGTATCTGCCTTCATTTGCACACGCACAAACCTACCAGCTGCCACCAATTTTATTCTTTCTTGTGAAGCGGTGTTTTGGAGACAATGTGCTGTGCCTGCGAGGTCAGAGGTTACAGGTATTGTTCTGTTGCAAACAGCACAATATTCGCCTGCTTTCCACTTCTTTTCAGTTGTCCACATCTTACTGTATGTGTTTATTATTCTCCTTCTTCCATGGACAGCCGAATGCCTGATTTAACTGAAGGTGACTTCAAACTTATTATCAGTCTACGTGATTGACTAAAGCATATGGATAAAAGTACCAATGAATAAAGTGTTACTGATGATACCTGAATCCTTATTAAATATTAAATCCTTTATATATGTATATAAAAGTTACCAAAGAGTAAAGAATTTAAATGATTCCCATAAATTTATCCCAGTGTTTCAGAGTCATAATATTAAAAGTGTTCATCTAGTCTATGTGAAAAACTACTTTTTAAAGCTATTATGATACCGTGGGGTAACATGTATATTTAGTTTACACTTTACACATTAACCTGTAACTATAGAAATTAATATGCAGTATTCAACCTCTTGGAAGTTTTCAAACATTTAATGTGAAATGAATCAATCATGGAAATATAGTCCTTTATTCTTATTAATCCCCAATTTTCCCACAAAAGCAGCTTCTTCTAATGGTCATAATTTAACCCTAAACCTTAAGTATCTTTGAGGTAGAGGATGTTTTGTCTTGGTAGGGTCAGAAACATTACTTTAAAGTGATGTGATTTCATGTTTCATAAAAGATAAGCACTTAAAATCCCTGATTATTGATGATGAAGATGAAAAAAAGTAAATGTCAAAAACCGCTTGTGAGGATGACTTCTCAGACTCTTAAATCCAAATCTGATATTTTATGTTACTTTGGCTGCATGTGCTAAGTTGTTTCTTGTTGCCAAGTGCTATGTTAAAGACTAAATATTAAGGTTTTATTGTTGCCAAGCGCTATGTTAAAGACTAAATATTAAGGTTTTTTTCAATCAATTCTGCAGTCTTAGATATCTTATACTGTGTTGTGAGTCCTCAGAAGAAACAAGATATCAATAGTCCTATAGACATAGAAATGGGTCTTATATGCATATTTGACAAGCTACATCCTGTATTGTATCATAATGGGGTGTTTTCATTAAGGCAAAAATTATGCAGACAGGTCCTAAAAGTTCTGTGGATTATTCTTTCTTAAACTTCTGGCTCCTTAGGATTTATTACAGTCATTAATCAGCATCATTTGATAATACCACAGAGAAGATCTGGAAAGTTGCTATGCCAGAAGTTCTCTAGAAGAATGTGTGCTGCAGTCAGTAAAGTAAAAGTCATTTTTTGACAACTCTGCTGATTGCATCAAAATTATCAATTTTGTCTTTGAGTCAAATTCCATCCACTGTATTGATGCTTCTGTACCTGGAAAGCTACAAAATGCTTTTTCCAGGGTTTCCACCTATGCATGCAAAGAGTTTAATTCAAGGGCCAATCGGCAGGATAAAGTTTTCTTCATGATAACTGCTCATATTGAGAAGGTTGACTCCGTAAAGACACATCAGTAAGTCAATGACGTATAACACAAATGGCAATTTTGAAGGTGTCCCACAGTCTTGTATCTTGTGGCTGAGGATTGCCCAGGGTTAAAGCTGCTTGAAAATTGCTGGTGTTAAGAAAATTGAATGCAGTGATGTAAATGCTGTGTTGTTCCATGTTTGGCTGCCTAGTCTCTTGTTTAAAAGCTCAAGCTTCTTCCCTAACTGCTTACCTGAAATGTTGGGGGGGGGGGAGAGAACAAAACCCACTGTGTGCAAACATAGCTGAGAAAGAAGGTGGAAAAATAAATTCAGAAGGAGCAGCTTTGATGCTTTTTCATAACAGCTGTTAAATATGAGCATGTCTAAATGAATTAATAAGAAGGGGAGGTGTATGCTTTACTGTAATTTAATAACTTTTTGTGGACCTTGGCTCCGTAGTATGTGTTCTTTTGTCTTACTCTCTACAATCTTTGCAAACAGCTTTTATTCATACTTTGTAACTCCTTACTTCAGTTAGCACACATTGTCATACCTTAATTTGCATTAAATTAGGGGGAATGTTTCTAGAAGAAGGAAGCGTACATAATGAAATAATCTCCATCCATAATATTTTCTAAAGAACACTTGTATAATGCTTATGACAACAAAACCTAGTGTAAATAATCACCTTGTAGGTTCTCAGGTGCACTCTCTTGCTAGAAATGGATTAAGAAAAATTACTAAAAAACCAACACCAAAAAAGCCAAACAAACCTTACTGAAAGAGTGGTGAAGCATTGGCATGTGTTGCCCAGGATGGTGGTGGAGTCTCCATCTCTGGAGATGGTCAAAAAAATGTGTGTATGTGGCACTTCAGGATGTGGTTTAGTAGGCACGGTTGGGTTGGGCTGACAGTTGGACTGGGTGAGCTTTAGAGGTCTTTTCCAATATTAATGATCCCATAGCATGAGCCTGAAGCAAGGCAGGTGCGGTTTAAGTTAAGCACAAATTCAAGACAGGCAGCTTGTCAAAAGTGCATGGGAAAACGTCTCAGCTAATTCTGACAGCAGCCTTTACTACCTTCTCACAATGCTTCTTCAGCGGGAAGCCAGAGTTTGTGTTTGATTGATCCTATCGTCTCCTGCTGGAGGATACCAGAGGGAATCTTACCTCTTCTCGTCCCCCATTGAATTGAGGGCATTTTCATTGTAGGAACTTCAGATTTACTGTTCACTGCACAGGTCTTGCCAAGACACGGCACGGTTTGCTTCGCTGCTTCCTCACATGCTGGGAAAGTGCAGTGAGCCTTCGCACCATGTAACAAAATCAGAAATGTCTGTCCCAGTCAATTTGACAGCTAAAGAAATCTGGATCTAAAATGAATCACTATCCTCCTCTTTTCAGCCTGCCTGCTCTTGGGCACAGCTTGCCTTCTGGAGGATTTAGAGAAAGAAGCAATAGCCTGTGGCCCTGCCTGGCCATCCCGGGCTGTGTCTAACCTAGGTACCCCCACCAGACCTGATCCTGACCCTCACCCCATGGGTGGACATCATGGCTCATCTCCATGGAGATACCCTTACTGCCAGTAAACGTGGGGCAACCCTGGCTGAAAGCCCCAAGGGGATCCCCTACAGCCTCTGGCTCACCTTTTGCCAAATCAGATTTATTTTCCATTTCTCATTTAGCCATTTGTTAAGAGGCAGTTATACCAAGGAGTTCATTATTCTGGGGTTGTTTAGCCTGGAGAAGAGGAGGCTGAGAGGAGACCTCATTGCTCTCTACAACTACCTGAAGGGAGGTTGTGGAGAGGAGGGAGCTGGGCTCTTCTCCCAAGTGACAGGGGACAGGACAAGGGGGAATGGCCTCAAGCTCCGCCAGGGGAGATTTAGGCTAGAGATTAGGAGGAAGGTTTTTACAGAAAGGGTCATTAGGCATTGGAATATGCTGCCCAGGGAGGTGGTTGATTCACCTTCCCTGGAGGGGCTTAAGGGACAGGTGGATGAGGTGCTGAGGGGCATAGTTTAGTGTTTGATGGGAATGGTTGGACTCGATGATCTGATGGGTCTCTTCCAACCTGGTGATTCTATGATTCTATGATTAGGTGCCCTGTTTCCTCATCCAGAGTTTCTTGAGTGGTGCAGCTCTGTATGTGTGATGCAGCTTCCAGTCTCTCGACCCTCCAAGCAGTGTCCTGGTACAAGTGTTTGAAACACCGAGATGGGTGCGTTACCATAATTGCAGCCAGCAGTTTTGAGCATTTTTCCACCAACTGGCAAGGTTAGGAATTACTGTATCTTTTGAACAGAAGAAAAGACGCCATCCATCTTTTGTATTTTTAGCATTCTTACAGTGATGTAAAATACACTGAAATTATTTTCAAGAACACCACTTTAAAATTCCTTTTCCCAAAGTTCACTTGATAACACTGCCAGAAGTGGCGTCTGCTAAAGGAAGAGGACTAAATGAGATAAAAAGCTACTCATCATTATTTGCATTAGGCATTTCAGAAAGTGCAGCAACTGGGTAGGAATCTGAGGGAAAAGCAAGTGCTGCTTCAAAGGCCTCGCAACGTGCAGCTTTGTTTGCTGATTTTTTTTTTTTTTTATTCAATAAAGATGTTAGGAATTGTGGGGAGGGAGGCCTTGGGACAACCTGTCTTGTTCCACTGATGTTGTTGGATGGTTGAGAGCTGTTGCCTTTTAGAGTCATTTTGCAGACACAATAGGTCAGAAATCTTCTATAAAATGGGGCTTGTTTTGACTGAAGTTCATCATCTTCATGTTCCTGAGCATCTCCAGGGAATGTGACTCAACTGCCTCCCTGGGCAGCCTGTTCCAGTGCCCAATATCCTTTCTGTGAAAGGACCCAGCATTTGGCCTTGTTAAATCTCCTACTATTGGTCTCAGCTCAGCAGTCTAGCCTGTTCAGATGCCTTTGCAGAGCCTTTCTGCCCTCCAGCAGATCCACACTTCCACCCAGCTTAGTGTTGTCTGCAAACTTGCTAAGGGTGCACTCGATGCCTTCATCCTGGTCATTGATAAAGACATTGAACAGGACTGGACCCAGCACTGAGCCCTGATCATTTCTAATATTAACTTTTCTCTTTTCACAAGTGGTCTGTAGAATTTCTCTTGATAACAAAACAGTGGGAGCAGTACTTCTTGGATCATATTTTGTTTTCTTCTTGTGTGCAGTTCCTAATCAAAGAAATCTAACTCAGGGGGCATCCCTGCTAGTATTTCACATTAGGTAATATATTTAAAATTGCAGGATGTTTGTGTCCTGAAGGAATCTTGTATTTTAAAATCAAGAAGCATCAAAATTAAATGCACAAATCTGTAGACAGGATCATATCAGACTATTCCTATCAAGATTTCAAATGTTAAAGGAGATTCATTCATTTCACTCATTAAATTTCAAAGATATATGCTTAGATATTTTTGGTCACAGATCTCATTTTTCTGTTTGATAAGGTAATAATGCTGAAAGCCCTCTAACAATCTTGGGTTTATATATAACTAATGCAAGTTTACGTGCTTCATAGATATATTTTTTACTGAAATTTTTCTGTTTCAGAAGAAAAGATTTTTTTTTTTCACTCTTCACACTCTATTCACAGTTGTCCAAATGCAATGAACAAGCAAGCTATAAATGAGAATACAGAAAATTAGTTTGGTTTTGTTAAATGTTAGGTGCTTTCAAGTCTTGATGCAACTGAAGTGGGAATCAAATTAAACTTTTCGGTTTGATATGACCTACCTGACACTGAGCGCTTGGCTATCCCAAGCTGCTTTATTTATGCTCTTCTTTGAAAGCTCTGCAGAGTTGAACCTGTCCTGGAGGAACACTGGGAAATGCTAGGGGTTGTAGGTACTGTAGTGAGATTTACGTGCATGAGATGCATTTGGAGATGAAGGTAACACCAGGGAAAAGGTTACACCAGGTAACAGGAAAAAAAAAGGAAAAGTAAAATGTCCAGAAAGCAAAAAAATACTCCAAAGTTGCACCCAGTGGCTGTGCTGTCTGGGAAGGACATAAAGTCACATATCCCCTACCTCTCGTTTTCTTGCACAGTACAGGGGTCTTTGCCAGAATGAGGTTGCACCCCTCTGATTCTTATTACCCTGCTCTTCAAGTCGTAATGTCTAAACCTCTCAGCATTCTGTTCTTAATTCCCTCCTATATTCTCCTGGAAAATATAGGCAAATTTTAATTTTGTGAAGTGTTTTAATTTCATTAGATTTTCTAAGCACTTGTTTAACCTAGAGCATAGTGAGAATAGTTGTCTCTTGTCTTTGAGTTCAAAGGGTATTTAGACCCTAATATCCTCAGCTTAGGAGCCTGGTGTTCTCACAAATCCATTTGTAGCATATGACCACCATAAAAGCATGGGGTTTGCCTTTTTTATTCTGGAGGCACATGAAGTGTTGGAGACAGAGTCCGTTGATCCTCATATTGATTAACTTTTTATCCCAAGTACCCATGTGCTGTGTTTGCTGTGAATCAGTGTTATCGAGGCTATAATCAGTGTCTCTCTGTTGGGGCAGAGGAGTTGGAGGAAGATAGCAGGAGACTGTACGTGCCCTTCCTGCCCAGTGGATGGTTTAGGGGCACACACCTGGCTGGGGGAAGGGGACCACATGCCCTGTGTTGATGGGAGGTGGGTAAAAGGATACAGACAAAAGCATAGAAAACCACAGATAACTGGGAGTTGTTGTGCAGACTCTAAGTGGTGAATGATTTCATGATGTGTAGCAAGGCAGTGGGATTTTTTTTATGTATGTTTTTTGATTGGCACAAGTTTTTTAAATTAGGTCTGGTTTTATTTATTTATTTATTTATTTATTTATTTATTTATTTAATGGGTTGCGGCCAGAGCTATCTGTAATTGTTATATATGCTGTAAATTCACCCCTGAAATCTCTTTAGCTTCCTCCTACTGACTACAAGAAACCAGATCTGCCAAGGCTGAGATTTTCCCACTTATAAGGGAGCTTTCGGTAACTGTCTGTGATTTCTGTCCTTCATTGAGGACTTAGTGCCTCGAAGAGGATGAAAGCACGTTGTGCTTGAGCACAGGGCATCCTAGGGGATATTTCCCTTGAGGACTGTTATAAGCTGTCAGAGGTTAGCACAGACTCAAGGCTCCAACTCATGCAGCAAGAAGCTTTAAGTTGTTTCCCAAAGAATTTTCCCTCCTTCAGTCTCTGTGTAGATTAATCGTATAACGTGCGCAAATTGTGATTCATCATCTGAATGAGCTAAACCTTTCAGGCCTCTGAATGTTCTTTGCAGTGTTAAAAATCTCAGAGTCTCTATGATGTGAAATTATATTTGTTGGGGTTTTTTTATCACTCAGAACCCTCTGTAAGAGATAGACGAAAGAGATCCTCAAAAATCCCTGAACTTCCTCCAAAATCCCTCTACTTAACTTTTCAGAGATAAGGGGACACAGAGTGCAGCTGGGATGGTGTCCCAAAAGGAGCAATCACAGCATCCTTATCCTCTCCCAACCATCCTATACTGCACACTTTCAGACTTCTGGGCTGGAAGAACAGTCTCTCTGCTCTAATGCAGCTGTAAATATGTTACATTTATATGCTATTTTATAAATATCTAAAATTACAATGAATATAAATACTGGTACCTATTGCTTTTCATGTGACTCTTTATATGATATTCACAAGGCAACTGAAAATTTTATGATACTTTTTAATGCTTGCGAGGCTTAATTTTAGCATCCGTAAAACACTTGTATTTTGGGAAATATTCCTCTATGACCCATTGATTTCCTTTTTAATTGCAGTAATCATTTCTCGATGATTTTAATTCTCCTAAATTCCGTGCTGATAATGCACTAAAAATCTGCAAAATGGACTAATGCATGGAGTGTTGCCATTAGCTTTGGAATGGAAATGTAATCTAGAAGTCTCCTTGCTTTGTTGTCGGTATAAAAATATATAAGAAATTTTCTGTGTGTTTTTTAGGTCCTGAGGAAGCAGATTTCAAGTGCAGCCCTAATTACGTTACCTGCATTGGTACAAACAAATGCATTCACTTGTCCCGGCTCTGCAACGGTGTTTATGACTGTTCTGATGGCTACGATGAAGGAGTACATTGTCGGGGTAAGTCAATCTGCTGAGTCAAAAATGCTTTAACTTTAAGTCATCTGCTGTTTTACTTTTTTTTTGGTTGAGTTCAAAGAAAACCATAACTTCCTTAGTCTTGGGAAGTCATATGAAATGCAAGTGGATTGATAGAGGCGTATTTTAATGCATATTTCAAGTAATTGAAACTAATATTTTNGTTGCAGATGAGTGTTTCTCAGAGAATGATACTGGTCTATTAAGTGCTGATTAATTAATATCTTTGTATAAATTACTCTGGATTAAATAGCAGAAGATTTTAAACTTCCAATGCTGAATAATTATTGTATGATAATTCTCTTTATTTTGGTTTTTAACTCTTTAAATCAGAGATTAATGAAAACTTAAAAAAAAAAAATCGTATATTACGTGTAAATTAAATCTGTTTGGTTTGTATATGTAGCCTGTACTTTGGAATATGATCACATATAAAACTCCTAATCTTTATTCATGCCCTTTTAATTTATGCTCAGATACACCTNAAACACAAAAATAAACGAAAAGGGGAAAAAAAAAAAAAAAAAAGAAAAAAAAGTCAGCTGGAATTAATCAGTATAATACTGCTGACTTCACAAAAGTACAGTTATTTTTATATTACCAGGCAAGTATACAGGCTGTCATAAAATATATGACAGTTCCTACAGTGATGGGAATCATTTCTTTCCTTAAAGGTTCTTCCTTGGTATAGTCCTTGTTCAGCAAGCATTACGCAAAATCAAAATTTGTGTCAGCGTATTGATTTCAGCACTGGGTCTCAGCATTCAAAAAAAACCCCAAAGTTTAACTGACCAAAGCAGTATTTGGCCTATGTGGAAGCTTTCGGAAGTTGCAGATGAGTGTTTCTCAGAGAACAATATTGGTCTATTAAGCATAGAGTAATTAATATCTTTGTATAAATTACTCTGGATAAAATAGCGGAAGATTTAAAATTTCCAATGCTGAATAATTATTTAATCATAGTTCTCTTTATTTTTATTGGGTTTTAACTCTTTAAATCAGAGATTAATGGAAACTTAAAAAAAATTCGTATATTATGTGTAAATTAAATGTTTGGTTTGTGTATGTAGCCTGTGCTTTGGAGTGTGATCACATATAAAACTCCTAATCTTTATTCATGCCCTTTTAATTTATGCTCAGATACACCTTGTAGGGTTCATGTTGATTCCCACTCCCTTCTTTATTATCATATATGAATATGAAAACTTCCCAATGGTAGAATTAATGTCTGCTCTAATAAATAACCATGGAATTTAGTAAAATATACAAAGCAAACATTTGCTTTAAACCGTAAAGGACACATAGATAATGAAGTTCTTTTATATTATATTTCATGAAGAATTTTAAGATTTCTTCTAGTACTTCATCTAGTAAATGGTTAATNTTCAGCAAGCATTACGCAAAATCAAAATTTGTGTCAGCGTATTGATTTCAGCACTGGGTCTCAGCATTCAAAAAAAACCCCAAAGTTTAACTGACCAAAGCAGTATTTGGCCTATGTGGAAGCTTTCGGAAGTTGCAGATGAGTGTTTCTCAGAGAACAATATTGGTCTATTAAGCATAGAGTAATTAATATCTTTGTATAAATTACTCTGGATAAAATAGCGGAAGATTTAAAATTTCCAATGCTGAATAATTATTTAATCATAGTTCTCTTTATTTTTATTGGGTTTTAACTCTTTAAATCAGAGATTAATGGAAACTTAAAAAAAATTCGTATATTATGTGTAAATTAAATGTTTGGTTTGTGTATGTAGCCTGTGCTTTGGAGTGTGATCACATATAAAACTCCTAATCTTTATTCATGCCCTTTTAATTTATGCTCAGATACACCTTGTAGGGTTCATGTTGATTCCCACTCCCTTCTTTATTATCATATATGAATATGAAAACTTCCCAATGGTAGAATTAATGTCTGCTCTAATAAATAACCATGGAATTTAGTAAAATATACAAAGCAAACATTTGCTTTAAACCGTAAAGGACACATAGATAATGAAGTTCTTTTATATTATATTTCATGAAGAATTTTAAGATTTCTTCTAGTACTTCATCTAGTAAATGGTTAATGGCTCATTAATATTGATTTTTTTTGTCGGAGTTGCTGTTTTGACTTGCTTATTGGAGGGAGTTCTTGAAATTAATGCACACATTTCTATCAACAAAGCCAAAGAATATAGAAACCAACAATTTTACATTATGATCATGCAGTTTGATACTAGCAAATTCCACTAATGAGTCATTATGATACATTCCTATATATCAGATATCTGGTATGAATGTGGTATATAATTATTCTTCATCNTGCAGATGAGTGTTTCTCAGAGAACAATATTGGTCTATTAAGCATAGAGTAATTAATATCTTTGTATAAATTACTCTGGATAAAATAGCGGAAGATTTAAAATTTCCAATGCTGAATAATTATTTAATCATAGTTCTCTTTATTTTTATTGGGTTTTAACTCTTTAAATCAGAGATTAATGGAAACTTAAAAAAAATTCGTATATTATGTGTAAATTAAATGTTTGGTTTGTGTATGTAGCCTGTGCTTTGGAGTGTGATCACATATAAAACTCCTAATCTTTATTCATGCCCTTTTAATTTATGCTCAGATACACCTTGTAGGGTTCATGTTGATTCCCACTCCCTTCTTTATTATCATATATGAATATGAAAACTTCCCAATGGTAGAATTAATGTCTGCTCTAATAAATAACCATGGAATTTAGTAAAATATACAAAGCAAACATTTGCTTTAAACCGTAAAGGACACATAGATAATGAAGTTCTTTTATATTATATTTCATGAAGAATTTTAAGATTTCTTCTAGTACTTCATCTAGTAAATGGTTAATGGCTCATTAATATTGATTTTTTTTGTCGGAGTTGCTGTTTTGACTTGCTTATTGGAGGGAGTTCTTGAAATTAATGCACACATTTCTATCAACAAAGCCAAAGAATATAGAAACCAACAATTTTACATTATGATCATGCAGTTTGATACTAGCAAATTCCACTAATGAGTCATTATGATACATTCCTATATATCAGATATCTGGTATGAATGTGGTATATAATTATTCTTCATCTATATCTGTATCTATCTATATCTATATATCAGAACAATGCATGGGTAACCACTGAGTCCGTCTGTTGCACTTTCTACCTCCTGAATATCCATGTCATGTTTTGATCATCTATATGGCCAAAACCTGCAAAGTTGCTTCAGAAAACTTAGTTTTTTCTTGATGTTAGTAACAAAAATGGCTTTCTAAGTATGTTCCTCTCTATTCGCGTGAAACTTTTGATGGATCAAGAAAATAATATCTGTTTTAAATATTTAATTGTGAGCAACTCAGTTGGTCACAGAGCTGACTGTGTTAAAATAACTTATTAGTAGAAACACTACTAGTGCTGTGTAAATAAGTCACAGTCTATGCACGGGGTGGGTGACTGTGGCAAAGACCATTTCAGCGTACAAATCATGACTCCACCTGTGAAAGCTTCTAATAATGCTGAACTAATAGTGTATAAGAATTCAGTAACTGGAATTATTCTGAATTCTGCCTCTAAATTTAACATTCTTCCGTTAAGTCATTGTATTATGGTCTTTGAGAGATCTACTCAGGCCTGAACCTTTCCCTGCCAAGTAAAAATACGATCGTATCTGCAGTATGAAATGGTAATGTATGTAAAATCTCAAGGAAATTGTAGTAAATACAATGACATTCCTGTCTCATCATCTCTTATTTCAGGCGCATATGCATTTTTGCTGGTGAATGTCATGCATAAATTCAGGAGGAGTTGTGGTAATACGAAGTTAAAAAAAAAGAATATATTATGTATGGTTGTTTCATGTTATGTGTTTCAATGTCCTTCAGAGGAGAAGGGGTGTGTAGTTCACCGAAAATGAAACTCCCATTATATAATAGTGATAAGACATCTGTATTTGGTCGTTTTTGATTCTTTGATATTTTTTGACTGAAGAATGCTTTAGAGAGGCTGAATAAGCAAGGAATCAAAGTATATACTAACCCCTCCTGTAAAACATTGCTTGAGGCTGGGGCTGTTCATCTTTCTGAGATACAGCAGATAACATCATCATGATCCAGTCCTGCTGAATGGAGGAGTTGGAGCCCATGAACTATTTGGAGGCTTGATAAAGCTTGGATAAAATTAAATAAAATGCCAAAACTAGACCCAGTTTTGAGCAGAAAACTGATGTGCAGCTACTCTGGACAATTAAGCATCTTTCTTTAATACAAGTCTTCAGGTTTCTTTTGAGTACAAGACCTTTATTTCAGTTGCATTTTCAGCCACTTTTGCAGCTCAGCCATGCGATGAACTGAAAATTCTTCTCCCACAGGGGAATCAGTGAATTATTGCAAACTGAACTATTTCACTCTCGGTTTTTCCTTCCCATGGTTCACCTCATTTCCATATAGGTGAGCTCTTGACAAGCTTGCTGGGGGCATCACCAGTGCGGGGCTGAGACTGGCTGTTGTCAATTAAAGTAGATATTGCATAGTGACAGCTTGCTCCAACCTCTGATTTTTACGGTCTTTTGCAGGTCGAAATACTTCATTTATTTTTCTGAAGACTTTAGGAACAGATTAGACAAATACCCGTTACGGATTAGGCGGAGTAACCTGGCCTTGAGTAGGTAAAGGATTAGATATATCCTTAAGATAATTTCTAGAGAATCACAATCACATTCTCGTGAATCTTGGAAAGGAGTTTTTATTGGGCTGCAGAGGTGATGCGCACAGTTTTATAGATCAAGACTTTATAGATATTTGTATGGCAAAAAATTGAAGGTGATAGGGGAAAATAAGTTTTTGGCCTGTCTCTGAGTTACAGGTAAAGAAAACTAAAACTTTCACAGAACGTAGACTTTTACAGAATATAGTACTTTTTCAATTAACTAACTTACCCTTCAGATAGTATTAATAGCTGCAGAAATGGTTTTGCTAAAGTTCTGGATATTCTAGCCAGAAAATACTTTAAAAATAGTGAAAAAAAATGCTTACAAAACACTCTGCATACTTTTGCCTTATGCTGATTTATCACAAAATGGGACATTTTTGCAGCAATTACTGAGAAGAAAACCCAAAATGATATTAAGAGGCCTAGGTAGGAGCTCATTGAAGGCACTGATTGCACACCGATGCTCTGACCTTAAAGTTGAAGTATATTTTATATTATACTGCAGTATCCATTGCTTTTCAGTGGACTCTGTTGATGCCAGTGGCATCTTGGCTTGTATCAGAAACGGTGTGACCAGCAGGTCCAGGGAGGTTATTCTCCCTCTGTACTCGNGGAGGAAGTTTTTTACAGAAAGGGTCATCAGGCATTGGAATATGCTGCCCAGGGAGGTGGTTGAGTCACCTTCCCTGGAGGTGTTCAAGGCACGAGTAGACGAGGTCCTGAGGGACATGGTTTAGTGTTTGATAGGAATGGTTGGACTCAATGATCTGATGGGTCTCTTCCAACCCGGTGATTCTGTGATTCTATGATTCTGTGGGATGAGTGTAGATGAGCCAAGACTTTGTGAATGGGAAAGCAGGGGTGCTATAGGGATTCTCTGGAAGTCTACTTGTGTGAAGAGTTGAGCTGGTTCTTGCAGATGCTTTCTCTCACTCTAGTCACTGCTACTGATTAGCTTCCAATAGTATCTGACCAGTATCCCAGCTCTGTGACGTGCAGGAGTTGCTGGACCGGAACTCAGTGGAGCTCAGGACATTGGTCTTTCTGGTCCTGAATCACAGCAGCTCCCCTTTGAAGATGGAGTTGAATGAAAAATGTGACTGCATATTTCCCATCTTAATTACTGATTATGCAAATTGCTTGTACCATTGAAACTAGTCATGTAGCAAGACTGCAGCATCCTCTTGCTATCTGTAGACTCATCATCCATAAAGTAATCGTCTGCATGTCCACCTGTCTGCCTACCTAGCACCATTGACAGGACGAGCCTGGGCACACAGGAGAATCTGCATTGCCTTTGTGAGACTAAATCTCTTCTAAAAATAACTTCACATTTTTTAATTTGTTATATTAATTGGATGTAACCCGATGTATTTTAGTAGGTTAATTAAGATTAAGAAAATCCAAGAGATATCAAAGAGGTTACATGAGATACTTTTTTATGTAATTAAAACTGAAATTTTGACTGACCATAACAAATCTCGTAGATTCCTTCCAACTTTTACGATTATTCAAATCTTTATTAACTGTTGGGTGAACCATGATCTCTCATCCATAAAATATACCAAGGCAAACTCTGGATCACTTAATGTTAAAAAAACTGCAGTACACACATACAGCAGATTAGGCTGAATAATTGCTGTGTTTGTAGCAACCTATAATCAGGGTATTATTTTTCTGTTTAGGCCTTTTGAATTAATTGTTATCGTAAGGCGAAGATAAATGCTGCTATTACTGCATCATGATTTTGTTCTGGCACTTCTACAGCTGG